>JARUPZ010000012.1:5214271-5301445 GCA_031213475.1 Nereocystis luetkeana | reverse complement strand
GTCGTAGGAAACGATCACCATGAGAGCGTTGTCCCTGACCCCCTCCTTACTATCCTTCACGATCTGCCTCGTGACAACAACAACAACAACAAAAACAAAAACAAAAAGCGAAAACGATAAAACAGGTTGGACGAACGAAAAACGGGGTGGGTTTGGACACTGTTCAGTTTGCCTAGGCTGGGTTCAGTTTTAGACAGAGGAAGGTAGGGAGGTAGGTAGGTAGGTAGGTAGGTAGGTAGGTAGGTAGGTAGGTAGGTAGGTGGGTGGGTAGGTGGGTGGGTAGGTGGGTAGGTAGGTAGGTGGGTAGGTAGGTAGGTAGATAGGTAGGTAGGTAGGTACCGTAGATGATGCCCTTTTGCGCGGCTCGAACAAATCGGGCATTTCTCTCTTCTTCTCCCTCTTTTCCATATTTGTCTCTCTTTTCACGCCAACCGCTGGTGGGATTTTCTCGAAACCCACGAAAGCAATGCCGGTGGTCTCTCTCTAGAGTTCCCCCCTCCTGGATCCTCTCTCCGAAAGCGTTGACGGCATGGCTTATTCTTCAGAATGGTGCGTCGTCAAACGATGTGCCGCCGCCGATTCCGTCCGGGATACACAACAGCACACGACGAAAACGCAAAGACAGAAACACAACCACACGGGAACACCAAAACAAGACAAAACTAAACACAGCGCCCTGGCAAAACAACAGGAAGAGCCGGAGAATGGAGCAAACCCCCCTTCTCCCCCTTCCCCCCCTCCCCTCCCCCGCCCCCTCCTCCTGCCCCCCCACCCCAATTACCTCCTCCCTTAACCCCTCCTCCCTCCTCCATCTCACCAACGAATCGACTAACCCATTAATCTGAATCAACTATTAATAACCCACTGACCTGAGTATTCTCTTTGGTCAGCCCCGGCACCCATTTCCTAGCCTCGTTCTGCCAATTGCTCCGAAGGCTGGAGGGCGCGACGACGAGCACAGGCCAGTCTTCTCGGTACGAGCAAGCCACCGCCAACGCCTGCAGGGTCTTGCCTAGGCCCATCTCATCGCCTGATTGTTGTTTCCAAGAAAACAAATGTTTTTAGTTTGGTCACGAAATTTACGGAGCGGTGCAACGGGGGACAGAAGGCGGGAAGGGGGGAGGAAGGAAGGGAGAGCGGCGGAGGCAGGTGTTCGACTAGTCGTAAGATGACCCCCCCCTCTTCTACACCCCCTCCCTCCCCCCCCCCCCCCCCCCTCCGTATTCCCTCTGCCCCCCTCCAACAGGAAGGCGAAGGCAAACAAAAGGGCTATGCCGTGAAAAAGGAGGTTTTACCTACCAGGTGCATAACAAGCGAGCAAGGAAGAAAAACCGTTGATAGCGCCTTACGATCCAGACAACCACCGAACAATAGACCCTACAGACACTCACACAACCGAGGCTGAGCTTCCTTGCGAGAGGCGGGGAACGCGCGGGAGCGTCTGTTGATTCAGGCGAAACTATAGCGACAGGAGAGCCCCACGGACTTGAGCGCTCTTCAATGGTGTCGCCGTCGCGCGGGGCGTGAGGCGGCTATGTAGAGCTGCAGGTATTGACAGCATCAGCAGCAGCAGCAGCAGCAGCAGCAGCAGCAGCAGTAGCAGCAGCAGCAGCAGCGCCACGGTCGAGCACAACACGGCCGAGGGGCGCAAAAGGGCTGGCGACTTTCGTTCGACCCCTCGCGGCGCAATCAACGCCTCACAAACCCAACCCAACTTACCGCGCCATGCGCGGTCAAAAACGCAAACAAACGCTCGGATTGACCTTACTCTCACCCCATGGACAAGACAACGCTAACAATTGTCTTCGAACGAAACACCGTCCCTTCTGCCCCCATCCCCCCCCTTACGAACCCCACCTAGTAGAATTCTCCCCCCCTTCTTGATGGCAAACAGCAGGCACTCCGCCTGGAGGTTTCCAGTCGGCGAGATTCGGGTCCAGGCAATTTCAAGGTCGGGCGTTTCAAACTCAGAATTATCTGCTGGTCATATTCCATCATGCCGTTCACTGTAACAATGAAAACACCGAAATGTTACGAATACGGTACGTACGTCAGCTGTGAGTTCGACCAAATTGGCCGATACCATACTCAGGTTTGGAAACGAAATACACAGGTATATCACTAATAACTCGACAGATACACGCTTTTGACCTACGAGTATCCTAGTACACTGTTTTGAAAAGGATGAGTTGCGCAAGAAACACTTATAAGTACATTGTTTGTAAGATCAAACATACCGTTTTTCGAATTCGAAGGAAGATGTTCATGGTGACGTAGGCTAGTTTGGGTCGGTCTCGTCTTAGCTTCGCTTCATCGTTGCACTCCATGTGTCTCCATGTGTACATTCGCACCTCTGCGTCTCCCCCCTCGCGCTTCCGCCTCTCTCACACGCTCGCGAAAAAGAGCGGCACAGCCTCCACCGCTTCGGCACAGTAAAGGCCCCGACTCCAACCCCGACCCCCGATTCCTTTCGTTAATTTCTTGTTTACGGCCGCTTTACGACTCCCGCGTCATCACCGTCTTCACGCCCCCCTGGCACCCCCATGTTCGCTTTGGTCGCAGGAAAACAATTTTACAGCGGAAATTGGGAACCTACATACCCTTCTTACGCCCCGGCGGACACACGAACTGAATCAAACCGACCCAAATCGAATCGGACCGAATTGAACCGAACCGAACCGAACCAAACCGAACCAAACCGAACCGAACAGCGTCTAACTAAAACCAAACATAGACTCGTCCGACCGCGTTGATCACCGCAAAGGCTCGATCACTCCACGATCACCAACACCGCCACCACCACCGCTACCACCCTGACGTAAACCACCACCACCGCTTCCGCCACCACCTCCACCACCTCCCGAACCCCTCACTGACACCCTCCCTCCCCCACCCACCGCCCCCTCCACCACCCTGGCGAAACGACTACGGCCATGCATGGGATCGAGTACATCTCTCCTATCCCAGTACACCCCCCCCCGCCCCCCCCATCCCATTCGCCCCCCACCACCGCCGCCATCCCCACCCCACCTGGAAAGGGTACAGGGTTTCCAGAAGAGCCTCTGGTATGCTCTCCATCCTGTGTCGGATCTCCTCCGCCATTTCCTCCTCGTCGGCCGCAGCGTTCCGCCCCCCGCTAGCGACACCCTACCCAAGCGATCAGGAAACCCATTCCGCATTCGGCAAGAGCGCGACCGGGGGAGGGGGGGGGGGGACGTGTACTCATGTCATCCATGGCCGTAGTCGTCAGGATGGAACCCGTCTGGTTTTCACCGACCAGGCAGACATTGATCGCACCGAGCTTTCGAAAGGGTCGTGAGGTGTTCGGCGAGTCCCATTAAGGGTGAGCTGCATCCCGCTGGGGGAAGGGGTCATGAAGGAGAGAGCCCACAGACAAAAAAGCCAGCCCGAGCTCTGTGTCACATCTTGTTATCCTACACTCGCCGTGAAACACACGGGTGTTGAGATAACACACGGGTGAAAATATAACACACCGGTAATAAGGCAACACCCCCGCTTACCCCTGAAACGAATTTCCGAGGAGAGTTTCTCGAAACCTAGGGAGGGAAAACCCGACGAAAATGGTGGCCCTTGGAAAATATCTCGGCGAGAGCGTTCCGTAGTAGACGCATCGCTCGGCGTGTGCACTCGTCCCATCGTCGACAACGTCGGCTTCGAAATTCGTCTCAAGACGGGTGTATTGACTTGCGTGTAACACGCTATTGCGAGTGTTTTGGCCTCAAGTAACGGAGGGTGAAGTGTGTGTGTTCTTCACATTCAGCCGTTCTTTCTACCCGTCGACATCCAGCACAACCAGTGTCCGTGCCGATTCTTCAATCCTAGTAGAAGAGATACAAGTTATGTGGTCGCAAAGCTACACCACAGAGATACTGGTACATTGGGTTAATTTTGTCCTTGGTGACATTTTCTGACACGCGGAAAAAGACAAACAAGGAAGTACAGCGGTAAATACAAAGTGGTGCGTACCAGGGGATTTACAAGAGAAAACAGGGCGTGGTCTTCTTTTCTTTTTTTTTCTTTGCATTTGCGAAGGTGCGTAGCACGGGACATAAACTTGATGCGTGAAGCTACCTAACGCCTAATACTTTCACAAATACGAAATTAACCACGGAATCCGCATGAAAAAAAAAACATATTATATGATCCAAACACTCGAGAAAACCCCCCGTAAATCTGTCATGCTTTACAAGAAAAAACAAAATAATATGTGATGCATGTAAACAAAAACAACCGGGGCTGTGAGCTACATACATGTATTTGTCATATAATAGGGTGTGCGATGGTTGGTGACTGGTGACCCACCGACAGACAGGAGTAGTGCAGTACGTATACAAAGTATACAGTATTACGGGGGGGGAACAGTAAATAGGACCAAATATTGATAGTAAAAATAGCAAAATATATAGGTTTTTGTACGTACTGTAGGTCCTATTTAATATGCCCCCCCCGAAATAGTGATGAGACATGTAAACCAAACTGACCTTGAGCAGCCCCTTGAGTAAATTCGCCACCAAGGGCGGCCAGTCCACGACCTCTACTCCGGGTACGGCTCTGATTGGGGGGCATTATGCGCGGTATGAGCGGTATACGCAGCGAGTCACAGAGAGAGTGGCGGCGGTGGGATGCAGGGGGGGGTACTCATGTTATGGATGGCCGAAGTATTATGGCCACAGACCTTCGCATGCCTACAGTGCCGGGACTGAGCACGTTGGGTTGCCACCGACCAGGCAGACATTGCTTGCACCAAGCTCGAAGCGCCGGCCGTTCGAGCACAAGAACGACGACGACGACGACAAACAGCACTATCAGCAATAACACCAGCAGCGACAACAACAAAAACAACAACAACAAAAAACGGGAGCGACAGCAACGTAAGCAGCAATGAGATCAGCACCACCACCAACACCAACACCAACATCGCGACTTCATTCAACACCAACAACCATATCGCGACTTCATCCAACACCAACACCAACACCAACAAGTACGCCACAAAAGCAGGAACCAATAACAACACCGACACCAACAGCAACAGGGACACCACCACCACCACCACCGCCATCACCATCATCAACAACAACAAACGCGACATCTTGCCGCCACAGTCTCCGCCTTGTTTCTACCCTTTCTCGACCACAGGAAAAACAGAGACAGTTATCATGTAAAAATGGCAT
Organism: Nereocystis luetkeana; assembly: GCA_031213475.1. Classification (NCBI taxonomy): domain Eukaryota; class Phaeophyceae; order Laminariales; family Laminariaceae; genus Nereocystis; species Nereocystis luetkeana. The sequence continues at coordinate 5,296,250 of JARUPZ010000012.1, read as the reverse complement.
TCACAGAAACCCTGCCGCTTTGGACGCTACGAAACACTCTCGATCACAATTCGCGAAGAAATAATAAAGAGGATGAGCGACAGCACGGCTTGTATCAAGCGACAAAACGTGGCAGCCGAGTCACCTTGAGAACGTTTCGAGCTGTGAAGTTTATCACAATAACATACTACTGCACATACTACTACTACTACTACTACTACTACTACTACTACGACTACTACTACTACTACTCTACTACTACTGCTACTACTACTACTAGTATTCCGGAGCACTAATAATGCTATACTTCGTATAGTGCTACTGCTACAACTACTGTTACTACTACTACTACTACTACTGCTACAGCTACTGCCACTACTACACCAGCAGCCACTGTTCATACAGCCGCCCAGAACACCACACACGTCATACAAAAGCTGGCGTAACTCACAGCTTACGTGATTTTGTAGCAACACAATAAACACGAAAATACAACTCTACACGTACAATATACACACGAAGTGTACGAGAAAGACAGAAACGCAAAAACAAAAAAGAGTTGTAAACCGGACTGCCCACGCTTTAGCTGCACCCACGTGATTCGGGACAAACCTAACTTAAATTCTAGTGCGGAAAAAACAATGCAGCACTCACCTCACTCTCCGCAGGACCTCGGCACGGGTATCCAAGGGAAAGTGCCACGCCTTGTTAGGGTGGTCGAAAACCGCGCCTGACATGCTCTGCGTCCCCATCCCCGACCCCGCCCCCCCCAAAAAAGAAACAGGTTCCGACGTAAGGCAACGTAACACCGACCGTAGCGGGTTGAGGGGGGGGAGGGGGGGGGGCAAGCGAACACGTAAGAATACATGCAACCGAGGGAGGACATGCTATACATGCATGCATCCAGGAATGAGGGGGGGGGGGGGGGGACGAAAAAAAACGAAACAAGTAAAGACATATATAGACGCGTGGAGGGGAGGAGGGTGAGAGCGAACACATAAAAAGGAAAGCGAGAGAGGGCATACACGCATGCGCGCATACATGCAGGAAGAGGAGGCGAGGGTGTCTGTATCGCACGAGAAGATGCGATAAGCCCTTCAGGGCACGTTCGGGAGAGGGGCAACGCAACCCCCAAGCGGTCGCCTTATAAATAGACAGACACACAGACGAAAAGCAGGAAAAAGCAAACACAGACAGATAGACAGACAGGCAAGATAGACAGACAGACACACAGACACACAGACACACAGACAGACAGACAGACAGACAGAGGGATGGACATACAGCGGTGGCGGCGGGAGGGGGGGGAGAACGGGGAGCGCCACCCACTGCTATGTATCCGAAACAAACGGACTGCCATTCGCAAAAATATGCTCACGTGCCCGAAAATGGTGGCTGCTGCACCACGACCAGACCCCCCCCCCCACCCTTCCGAAAACTCACATCGGAACTCCTTTCGGAGGGAGGAAGGGGGGGGAGGGACGGAGGGACCCCTCAGCCAGAGCGTCCGTACCTCAAGCACCGTGTGCCGCGCGGGCAGGAGGACGACAGCGCAAGGCTGGAAAGGAAGGGAAGAGAAGGGGGGGGCAAGACAAGGCCAGGCCAAGCTTTCGGCACGAGCATGCGCGCAAGGCAGAAGGACGGAGCCACGCCAAAATGTCCAGAAGAAGCCGAGACGACCCGTCAGCGCGGCTTAAAAGTTCATCATCGGCAGCAGCAGCGTAATGTCATCAATGGGCATGGTTGGGTGAAGCTCTTCCCGGCGTCCCGAATGTCACCGCAGGCATCCTCTCGGTGACGGAAGTCGCCCCTCCCTGACAAACGGCTGACGCTGACTTAAGAGGCTCGGCGCCCAAGAGATCTCGGCCTAACTCGGAGAGAGGAGAATGCAGCAGCCTTTGCGACTGATACGGCAAAAATGACAACACATTATTTCCAAGCAGTTTCTCTCCCAAAACGTGGGTGGTAGAGCTATTCAGTTTTTTTGTTGTAGCACCAATCACAGGTCGAGACGCTCGCCATGGCGGTGATACGTTTGGGCAAAAGGAGGGGAGTTTTTACCGCTAAAAAATTATTCCCAGGTTGAGACTGGAGGGCTCTAGTCCGGGTGGGATCAGGTCGGCGCGGATCAGGGTATGTACCATGTGGGAGCAGGATGCAAGATATGTTCGTGCGCGTGTTGACCAAGAAAACATCCCGAAAAATCAGTCATTGACCGATCGAAAAGCGTGTTGTCGAGTAAGTGGTGAACTTTGCTGGGCACAAGAGAGGTGTGGGCCCCAGCCTCCGACGTTCGTTTGCCTCAGTCCGGGAACTGCACCGTCGATTTCATCGTCCGAGCCGACTCCCTCTTCGGACAGTCACCTGTGCTCAGAGCAAGGTGGTATTAATAGTCGAAAAGGTTAGACGTAGATATTATGTAGATACAGCGGTGAGCCGTAGCTTGCCGAACTACCCGGGGGGTGACTGCTCACCGACTGGCGGCGGCCTGGTAGTTCGACGGTGGCCGGGTGGGGTTTGGTGCGATCGGCAGGTTGGAGTTTGGGATGCAAGGCATAGTACGATCTAACCGAGCCACCAACAACCTAAGGGGGCATGCACAGAAGAAAAGTTATTCACGGGATGGCCCCGGAGGCCACAACATGGATGTCACAGCACCAGAGCCTTCTCTTCTCTTCCCTTCTCTTCTCTGTGCGTATAGTGTCTTCAACGTATGCGTTCCACCAGAGCTGCAGCCGCAGTTGCAAGTGGTATCTGCAGTACCGACAGCAGCTGTTTCTAACACCCACCAGCAGCGGCGCGAGATCCTACTTAACAGTGAGAGCTACCGGTACTCACACGCGTGTGATACCAAGCCTTTCTTTATTTCCAATCCCGACCGAAAAAGTGGGGGCAGGTCTCAGTCCCGCACTTACTCGTGTATACTCGTACAACGATTGACTTTCGTCGTTCGTCTTTCACGCGTGCGTCCATGGGCATCTCTCGATCTCCATTCGACTTGATATCCCCATGCGAATGTGGTTCTGCATACATTAGGGGGGTGAACGGCAATGAATCAACGCCTACCTTCAACGTTGAACCCGGCAATTCTTCGACCGGTCAGCCCGTGAGGAAATTTAACCCCCCTACCCACTATGACTATAAAAGTATCTTCAGCTTGTGGTATTGCGGGGGGACATAGTAAATAGGACCTACGGTACACACAAAAATCTACACATTTACTTATTTTTACTAACAATGTTTGGTCCTATTTACTATGGTCCCCCGTAATAGTAGAACGCCTCACCAAGGATGTTGTCGGATTACGGAACTACGTCCTTACGGTGGGCCATTTTCGCGGTAAGTAACAGGAATTGGCCGGCGAAAATACGGGACCCCCCCAATCCCCGATAAACATCTTCCGTGAAAATCTCTAGGAAACCCCTGCATTTTTGCTTCCCAGCAGTAGCATTTAGACCTTGAGCTTGCGCTGTGTCCCTGCCCAGCAGTCACATTTGAACTTTGAGCTTGGGTTGTGACCCTGCGACCTGCTGCGAACATGGTGACGGCATCTTGGATAGCGAAGAGGCCCAAGTGTTGAGGTCTTAGTCCGTTGGGCTTCTGGCAAAAGGTTAACCGATCGCCTACCCTATCTAAGCCTCATGACACTCTCCCTCCCTTCACAACAGCGCGTGTGCGAGTTGTGTCTATCCACCGTCGCTGTTGGGCGTTATCGCCGGAATCACGTGCTGTGGCGGTTGGAGTCATTCTGAAAAATTGCACCGCACACAAATTCGACTCGGCGTCTTATTTTGTTTTCGTTTTTTTTCCTCGTTAGAAATCAACTTGCTGTTTTTTACGAAAAAGCGAAAGTCTGTTTGTTTATTTCTTCATCTTTTTCTTTTTCTTCCCTTGTTAGGCCAATTCTTATGCAGTCGGAATGAAAAAGCCGGTTTCCGATCGGCTTTTTTTCCGACTGGATTGGGAACCGCTACCCTTCGTATCGTCTGTCGAATCGAATATACAGGTTTTGCGTTTTTTCTGGAGGCGAAAGATGTAAGGGAGTGAGTGACCAGACTAGCTCCAAAAAAAAAGGGTTAGGGTAGGCGGAAGTCGGTTCGAAACTGCTTCGCCGTAATGATCGTGGCGTCAAAAAGGTCTTCATCTTCCAGCAGCTGCGCCCAACCGCACATACATGCTGATGTCTTGCTTCTTCCTCGAGCAGCGTGTGAGCTTCACACGCGGAGCGTTCTCCTCCATCTCGTCCTCGAGGCCATCGCGGCGCTGGACTTCTTCGAGAGCCACCAAAGCTACAGCCAGCGCAGAAGTTGGCAAAAGGTCATCGATACCACGCACTGCGGCCATTGGGTGCTGCACGTGGGCGTAGATAAGGATGAATCACGCTAACCCGCGGCGAGCAGCGGCAGAAGTGACAGCAGCCAAGCCAGCGTCGCCGATGTTGTGGTGTCGGGTCGTGTCGTATGTCCTGTTGTTGTGGCGTAGGTGTGTGATACTCGTATGCGGCGGGACTTTCTAACTTTATTGAAGCATGAATCCGACTGGCGTGTAGGGTCGAAAATCTCAGTTTTCTCCACTGTCTGGTCCACTTGAAAAAATTAATCGAAAATCTTGGATTGAAAACGCGCTTTTTCAACCGCATAAGAAAGCCAAGTTTTGTCTCCGTTCGGAAACCGGCTTTTTCAATCCGTGTTTCCGACTGCATAAGAACTGGCCTCAGGATCGGCCGTAAGCATCGCTTTTTTCTGATGTTGCCCGATAATATTACGCGTGAGAATAACCTTTCGCTGCCGTAATCCGACGTCTTTGCTTACAAATACGCCAGCGGTGAGTTCGATCGGTTGATTACTACCAGTACGTTTGCAACCTGCGTGATACGTCGGCCGCGCATGTTCCACATCTCTCGTGAAGGACAATCCGTAGGTCTGTCACTGGTGACTATCAATATTGACTTTCACGATTAACAAGAGTGAATTGCCAGCAGGTGCCAGCAGGTGCCAGCAGGTGCCAGCAGGGTCAACAGGACGATCTATCGAGATTTCTGAGTACATTTTGAACTTTCTTTTTAAAACAAGAAATTCAAACTTGTGGAACAGGGGGGGAAGCAAAACAACGAGGGCCGCGAGGAAGCAACTATAGGATACATGTAACTTACACGCCCCACCAGGCGCGCCCTACCCTGGCCAATGCATTTCTAATCGATTTGCTCCATGAGCAAGCGGCTTCTGCCGCAATCGCCGTGCAGAGGGGAGATCGAAAGTCGATGGAAGGGGGTTCTGTGCGAGTGGCTTGCTTTGATCATGTTGCATTGAGAGCATCTACAAGACAACAGAGTCCCACCTTGTAGAGAGATATGAGGGCATTGGAGAAAGGGTTCTTCAGACCAAACCTCGGCGGGTCTAGACTTTGCAAAACCACTTGGACCCTCATCCGAAAAGGCACGATGCTCAGGGCACGGATCTCCAGCTGAGGCACCCACCACTCCCTAGCCCAATAGCTAAGCGACAGGAAATTCAAAATCAAGTTTCATGAGGAGTTCGAACATACCTATTAGCGTTTTTCAATAGGAATATACATTTTTCATCCCCGGAAACTATTTCCAGCCTCGTCCGCTTTTCGCCCGCCACCGACCAAACACAAACTCTACAAAAACTGATTTGGAGGAAGCACCATGTCATCTTCGCTGCGGCATCTACGCAGGACACAACAAGCGTCGCCTCTGAAGCGCCCGCCGCAGCAGCGTGTATGCCTCTCGTACTCGAGCGTGGCAACCAACAAGCAACAGGTGCGAGCGAACAGAGAACAGAGCCCTAACTTCCACCCAGGGTTACCTTTCGGGCTTCTACTTCTACGTGTCATCTGTCATCATCATGTCACTTGTTGAGGCGGCCCAATTTCAAAACCCAAAACATGGCAATTATTACAGGGCAATGGCAACATGGCACTGCCACACGTGCACCACCTGGCAGCGTGCAACAGTGCAACCTGCTCGATCGCCAGACCGGTGGTGTGTTCCTTTGAGGTGGTCGCGCGAAAGAAGAAAATCGCTGATGTGGGGGGCACGCGACTGCTGCGTTGTGTGCGGTGTGTAGTTGCCCTATCCAATCTCGTAGAACCAGATACCTTTTGTTGAACAAGGCTGCAAGGCTCCAAATCTTCATACTTTTGTTCCCCTCTCCCATCTCCTCGCTCACTCAGTGCTCAGATTCACATACGAGTACATATTGTTGAACAACCAAAACACATCATGATCGCAGTCACGATACAAGTGATCGCGATCAGATGGTGACTGGTGACATGGTGACGATGATGTGACGCTTGTCATCCATTGCGTCAACGAGAAAGCTTCAAGCGACGAGGCGCTCTCATCGTCATCATCATCAACAGCACCTCTTCCTGAGATCCACGTGCATCTATCTGCGTCCCTTCTTTCGTTTGCCTCCCGCGTGTGGCGCATGCTGTTCGAGCAACCACACGCAACACACCCTCTCCTGTGGGTGGCCATTTGACCCAGTTTTCTAGCCTTTTTTTCGTCGGAGTACTACTTTTGTACCCTGTATCAGGTACACACTAATGTTCAGGTGGTTTATATCTGGTATACCAATATCAAAAGCTTGTGTCGGCGGCCTGTTGAAGTCAAGGGTGTCTCCTATCTCCCATCTCTCGATCTCCTCCCCTCTCGCTGCGTTTGAGTCGTACGTACGTACTATTGATACATGCCTGTTCGCGGTTGTACAGTCAGTACGTACGTACTTCCAATGCCTCTATCGTATGATGGGCCACTCGCTCTGCTCTGTCTGCTGTTTGCAGTCTGCAGTCTGCATGCGAGGATTCGTTCCTTGCGTGTGCGGCTGTCCGGGCAGTATCTTGGTGGACACTGCGTATTAATTCAGTACTAATACTTGGAAGTACGAGTACTATGTGTCTGTACCGCTTTGTACCGCAAGAAGGCGAGCGGAGAGGAGGGGGCCATAATTCACTCATTCTTACACCTGGCATGCCGTTTGGCCGCAAAAGCTATATGGGCGTGGCGCGTGGCCACAGCAGCAGCAGCAGCATGTTGATAGCACATACTACTGCTGGCTGTACGTATTACACGTATTTGCCTTGTACCAGGTACATATGTTTAGGGTTGTTTGTTGGCTGGACTTCCCGGCGCCAAATAGCCTGCGGCATTGCCATCGGCATCGGCACCATCGATGGCGACGGATTGCGATGCGCCATGAGTTGCAGTGTGGACCTTTCAGCTATTAATATTAGCTCTCCCTCCCTGAGCAAGTGGTCTCACCGGGAAATGCACACAACCGTATGTAGCAAAGAAACCTTCCGTGAACAAGGAAAACCGAATAGCCGGTTCCCTGGTAGTTGGCACCGCTGCACTATTTAAATACCTACGACAGTATTGAATAGTAGCCAACTCATAGATACCTGGTACCTAGTATTACGGGGAACCATAGTAAATAGGACCTACGGTACACACAAGAACCAATACATGTCCATATTTGTACTCACAGTGTTTGGTCCTATTAACTATGGCCCCCCGTAATAGTAGTTGACGAATTTTAGTCATCTAACTCACGGCTCCACCACTATGGACAGAAATATAAGCAAAAAAGCACCGCTTGGTCTTCATATTAATGTCTAAACGCTCCTTACATTTACCAGGTATGTACCTATTGCTGTTGTCACCGTTGTCGCTGGCCCCAGCGTTCCGGGCGGAGGTGGGGTGGGGTTAGGGTGGGGTGGTCGGCGGGTTTAGATCCCCCCTCTGAAAATGCCTACACCGGAAATTAAATCGACTCATTGAAGCTGTCATCCATATGCAAGTCCGCCTCACAAGCGGTTCTTAGGAGGATGCAGCTCACCCTTCATGCGACTCGCCAGACTACCTCACGGCGCTCCGCGCTTGGTGCAAGCAATGTCTGCCTGGTCGGTGGAAACCCGACATGCTCCGTAACGGCGTTGTAGGGATTCAAGGGTCTATGGTCATACGACTACGGCCATGCATGAGATCGAGTACATAGAACTACATACTTAGATCACAACCCCTGAGCGTGCTCGGTTGGTGCATCCCTGGCCTCTCAGAGCTCCCACTTCCAAACCGCCTCCTTTCTTTACTTGCCGGACCTTTCCAGCAGTTCTTTGTTTTCTCGGTCATTTCTTCCTTTTTTCTTCTTCCGTTTCGTGCGCGTGCGTGTTCTCCGAGCACGGCATCGCGGGAGGACCCGGCACCGTCGCGGGTGCCAGCGGGTGCTGGCGGGTAGAGGGGGGGTTGCAAGGAGCGCGGTCGCCGCTTTCGTGCCTGGGCGTCGCGTGTGCCCCGAGACACGAGGGATGCATGAACGGGCTTTTTCTGGCTTCGATTTATGATTGTTGATAGAGTATGTACGAGTCTATAAAGGTCGTTCGGGAGGGCAAGAAAATATTCAAGCGGTGCTTATTTTTGCGACCACGCTGAAGTTGAAAGAGGGAGGTGTGCAGTTTGAACACCAACGTTATCGAGCTAGCGAACGACGGCCACGGAGAGCACCGGGCTTCACGCGAGGCGGGCGACGGGGATGATTGTGGCAGAGAGTTATAAAAGTTTTACCCGGACCGAATCGGTAGCGAGGCGGTCGCGAGAGGGGCGGGCGGCGTACGAGGCTGAGAGAGAAGCTATTCTGTGCGATTTTCTCTTTCCTTCTTTTCGACCGGGTGTAAGGTGTTCCAATCAGGCAGAAAAATATTACACGAGAGGGGACGGGGATTTTTTTTCCTTTCCGAGTTTTCGGTTTCATTTTCATTGTTTTTGCTGCTGTGCCGTGCTGTGCTTTCGCTTTCTTCGTACATACAGTACAGACATAAAGCAAATCGAAAGAAGAAAATAAGTACAGACAGTAGTACCCTACCTGGGGTGTATGCACGTACGTACGACATCCGCGACGCGAAGCGTATATGTGGCATCCAAGCTGACGTCGGAGCCGTTTTTTCCTGAAGCATGGCGGCGGGACTCTTGGCATTATCAAGTCGCCGGTTTGCAATTACGATCCTTGAAAAAACCAAACTCAATCGTGGACCTCTGTTCGCTTCGCATAATTTGATGTACTTTTTTCCTTCCTGAGCGAGCGCAGCGGGCGGCGTAGGCCGCCCGCGGAGCGAAGCGCCGTGTATCTCCTGTCGAATACTCCCCCCCCCCCTCTCTCCTCCGGGGTATCGCTTGTTTTTACTATTAATAGGGGAGTAAAAGCACCGCCCCCGCCGCCGCCGCCCCATGCGCACTCTTCCGAACCCTTTGTTGCGCTTGTGTATTTTGGGTACTAGTAAATATATGCACCACGTGCATCGTAGTGAAAACAAAAAACGACTCTAAACCCAAGTAATTTGTTATCCCCCAACCGCTACGCGTGCGGTACGGATATTTACCACAGCTAGTACCACTATGTCCCAAAATATAAGGAACGTTTTTCAATCGAATATCAATGTGCAAATGGTCCTCATATTTACGGACAGCAGTAGTTGACACTCTGGCCGGTAATATATTACACATTTGGACTCTGATATGGATGCTAAACGGTCATTATATTCCCGGTCAGAGGGGCTACCGTGTTATTCTGTGACTGTGAAAAGGAAATTTTTTTAGAGGCGGCCTGTTTTGTTGGGGGAGTTTTCCTGTTTGTTTATCCCGGCGATCTCTTTTTTGGTTGCTCTGTCTTGTCCGCCCTCCGCCCGTCAACAACAACTTGCTCGAACCCCCCCCCCCCCCCCCCCGCTATACACGTACAGAATGTGGCCACGCTAGTTGAGCTGCAGGGACAGCAACAGCAACACCATCAGCTGCACCGAAGTGGCGTTCGCTTTGACGACGTCGTTGGCGTCGTCGTCGGTTGTGGTGGTGGTGGTGGTGGTGGTGGTGTTGGTGATGGTGATGGTGCCGAGCTATCCCGCAGTAGAGCCCCACTTTTCTCTCTAAACAGCGCACGCAACACAGCGAAGGCAGCAGCATCCTCAGCAGCAGCAGCAGCAGCAGCAGCCGCGGCCGCCGCCGCAGCAAGAGGGCGGAGAGGAGGGGGGGGAGCAGGAGGAGGGGGGCGAGGGGGGGGGGGGAGGCGGGGGGCGGGTAGGGGAAGCACGAGAACCATCCCCGTCGCTCCGAAAAAATGCGCCTCTCTTTTTCTCCACCGCCTCGGGTGTTCGGGTGCCAACAACGGCACGAGCGCCACAGCCATCAACCCCACCGACAAAAGCAACAACAAAGGTATCAGCAGCAGAAGCAGCGCTAGCATCACCTTTTGCGACGAAGTTAAAACGTGGCGCTGCCTCCCGCGAGTCCGCTTTGGGGTCCGCAACGGGTGCCTCGGGAAATACCGGCAGTTTCGGCGGTGGCGGCGGCGGCGGTGGTTGTGGCGGGGGGAGGGGAGGGGGCGGGGCGGGGAGCGGTTCAAGCGGCGACGGGTTGGGTTTCCAGAAAAACCAGCGCGTGTTTTCGTCGGTGCCTACCGACGGCGCCAATCAGCAGCAGCAGCAGCAGCAGCAGCGACCATCGTTGGGCGATGAGGAGCTTCTGAAGTCGCTGGCGGCGAAAAAGGCCACCCCGCTGTCCCTGAGGGATATACACGCCTTCTGCCAGTCGACGAGCATGTCTTCCAGGATAGTGCAAGCGCGGTTCTTGCATCGAGAGGTGCGAACATCGAACACCAAAGATTTTTTTTATCTTCCATTGCTCTTCGTTGTTCTCTTTTTTTGTTCTGGTTTATCCGTGTATTTCGTTCTCGTGCTTGTTCTTACCAGGTATTTTGTTTTCTTTCGTTGAGTCCATCTTTATTATTGGGCGGAAATGAGGGATGCGTTTCTGCTTTTGGTCCGGGACCAAACCGGACGGATCAAATAAACGGACCGAAGCAACGGATCAAAGAAACGGACCCGACCAAAAGCTGGTCCAAACATACGGATCAGAAGAAAGAAAAATGAAAAGCCGGGGGAGGAGGCAGGGGGGGGAAAGGGGGAGGGGGCTCTCCGGCCGGCGTTGTTTTGTGGCAGGCCGCCAGAGGCGTTTCTCGCTTAATGCTGTCCTTCCGCGACAGCAGGCACAGGAACAATCGCAGCGGCAGCGGAAGGGAAACGCTCCGCAATCTTGCCCCGTCTCAAATAGCACTGTTCGTTGGCGCTGCTTAAGTAGAAACTGTGCTTGTACTGACTATTCACATTTTTTTTCCGCGCTGTTTGCGTTTCCCTTCGTGTCGGTTGTTGCTACAGCATTATTAGTATAGTTCTTGGTGGTCGTGGGTGTGTCGTTTGTCTGCTGCTGTTTTGCTGTTGTGTTGCTTTTGATATCGTTGTTGCTTGTTGTTGTTCCCTTGTCGACGTTGTTTAATCGCCGGTTCTCGTTCTTACCTTTCTCTTTCGCTGTTTCTGTTTATGGGTTTTAATTCGGACGAACTTTTCCTCCTGTGCGGGACGATCAACAATACATGTAGGCACTTCCCGGACGGGAACCTTGTCTATATATACAACATACAACATGGTAATATTTATACATTTATATGCAGCATTTTGTAGTACTAAAAGAGGTGCTGACGTCACCTCTCTGCTGACGTATCGGTATGATGCCGCAGACAGATGCTTCTTCGCACAGCAGTATCACCAGACCGCGTATTACAACCTTCTTAGGGTCTTTGGCGAGGAAAACCTTGACGTACACAGCACCGGTGACGTTCCCAGCAGCGACCACCACGCAAGTAGAGGGACGATACAAAATAGCAGGTGTCCCGGGTTTCAATGTCAGGAATCAGTATTACGGGGGAACCTACCAGGTAGTAAATAAGACCCAATATTGTTGGTAAAAATAGCGAAATATATAGATTTTTGTATGTACCGGAGGTCCTATTTAATATGCCCCCCCGTAATATTAGTACGGCAAGGGAGAGCGGAACATGAACAATGCCACCCGTACCGCTGGCCGGCCTTCATGCTGCTCGTGGACGTTTGACAGCACCTAACGTTGCCAAGTTACCAAAGTTGTTTAACCCTTTTAGAACTGCGGTCCCGTTGTGGGGACAAACCACTCAAAAATTCAAGTAGTTCGTCCCCGAAACGGGACTGCGGTGCTAAAAGTCCCGAAGTGAATGAGTTTTATCACCCTTCTTAGCAACGCACTCCCGTTTTTGCTCGGACAAAACATTTGGAATTATGCTGATAATTAAAGATGGGATGTATAGCTGCCGGTCTCCCCCGTGGTCTATTCATAGTGGTTACCCTTGAATGCTACTATTAATATTACGGGGGACTAAAGTAAATAGGACCAAATATTGTTCATAAGAAAAGCGAAATATATTAGTTTTTGTGTCTACCGTAGGTTGTATTTAATGTGGTCCCCCGTAAATATTGGTAGCATTTGGTAACACCGGAGTTCGAATCCCACCGCCGTGGTGATAATACATACTATTAAAAAATACCGGTATATATTACGGGGGATCATAGTTAATAGGACCTATGGTATACATAGAAACCTACCAGGTATATATTTAACCATTTTTACCAACAATATTTAGTCCTATTGACTATGGTCCCCCGTAATATTAATAGTACATTTCCCAAAAGGAAAGAAGGGAGTAATTTGCTAAGAGCGCCTTCGTAGCAGTGGGTATATATGAGGGCGCCATTTGTTAGACGCGACCCAACGAGGGGAGAAAGGGCTGCAGTCTTTCTCGCGATAGAAAATGCAAGCCACGAACCGTAGCGGGGAAGGGGGTTATAGCCCTTTTAGCACCGCAGTCACTTTATGGGGATAAACTACTTAGAATTTAACTGGATTGTCCCCAAAACGGGACTGCAGCTCTAAAAGGGTGGAGAGCCTGCTGTGCATGTCGGACCCCGGGTCTGAGTTTCTACTCTGGTAGATTGGAGAGAGAAAGAGACGGGAGTGGCAAATGAATGATATGGATGAAAAAAAAATGTCGACATTGATAGGAACTCGCGCAGCAGGACATTTGTAGCTGTCGTCAACTTGTGTGCGTTTTGTGGCGTTTTGTGATATGTCAAATTTATAATGGCATGTTGAAAAAGCCAAAAAACGGTTTACCTGCTGGGTTGACGCCGGACGCCTCGTAATAATTGGCTTCAACCAGCTCGAAACGGGTCCTTTAAAAAAAAAGGCCCCGTCTCAATTAGAAACTCACATTCGCTCGTACTTGGGAGTAGCAGAAAGTCGCTCGTACTTGGGAGTAGCAGGAAGGTTGACAGCAAGTAGTAGTGTGTGAAATTTAACGAACTTGTTTTTCTTGGTCCTGGAGAATTTCACGAATAGTGACAGAACGCCTCCGTATATTGATACATATCTCCAATGATTTCCAAACTTCGGAAATTATGGGAAAAAAAAGCTCTTCGATTAGAAGGAGCCTAAGCTGCAGGACGTGCGACATTTTTTTGGAATTGATTTTTTTGCCCGACTATCGTGCGAAACTTCTGTACGTGAGGAAACTATTTTTTAGGGCTGACATTAGGTGCAAGACAAGACACCCGGCGGCGCATAATAATATGATTCAGTAGTTATATAAAAAAAAATGCTGCTGCACTTCAAGTCTAGATATGTTCTGCGGTACTTCTGTTGATATGTGCCTGGTACCTGATACAGTTATGTTTGTGAAATGTTCGTACTTTTTCGAACGTATCTCTTTGTACGAGCACTTTTGGGCAAAACGCTAAGTAGTCGACACGGGGAGCACGTCCGGACACATCGGTCGAGGTCCGGGCGCGATCCTTGCCCTCTGGAGCGCGTGGCAAGCCCCAAAGTGTTTTTTTCGGCGGGAGTGGACAAGACGATTTCCCTGGTTTCAGTACGAAATGCATTATTTTGTGCCTGGTACGTACGTACCGGTGAAAGGTTGTCTGCTTTTCTCCCCAGGCTCTCATGATCACACAGCCCAGCCATGTACCAGGTAGACAACAGACTACATGCACAGAGCACAACGTTACAACGCTGCCGCCCATACGCCGTGCGTGTGCAACACACCCATATGCGCTGTTCTGCTGTGGCTGGTTGTGTTTATCGGAGCCTGCGGTCCGTTATCCACCATCTACCTCTCTTTGCTCCTACTTATCCACGCACACGCTGGACGGAAATATAAGGATCGTTGGGATAAAATATGAATACCTCAAATGTCCTTGCATTCCCGACGTTTGTGTTTTTTGCCTGAGGCACACCCAAGAATCATAGACATCAGACTCATGTGCGTATGATACAATATCACAATTCGTTCTTGCGCTACTCCCTTAGGCACGTCCCGGAGGGGAACCTTCTCATTTGGTATTTATTACGAAATGTTCGGCTGGTTATGCGAGGCCTGGGGCATCAACGGTAGTGTTACGTAAACTTGGCACTAGTGACGTCAGCGTCTGCGATTTCAACCCCCAAAGCCGGCTCCCACGTTTTTTTGTGGACTCAGGTCTTAAGACTCGAAAACGATAAAATGAAATTAACTACTGGTAACCCCAAAATAGTTTCGAACTTCAATGCTCAAGGATGACGCCCCCGCTTTGTTTTGTGAAATAGAAACAGAATAATAGCTGCCGACGTAAGCTCAGCACGAGGTAACCGTACCTGAAAGACTCACACTGCGGGCAGATCATCTACAGTTCATGATCTAGATCTTTCAGGGCAGATACATATATTCCTGATCTGTATGATCTGTATGATCGGTATGATCGGTATGATTTAGCCCATGTTGCCGGGTGGGAGCCGTATAACCTGCATGATCTACAGTGAGGCATGTTTCCTTGGGGGGGTGGGTCTGTACTGTACTGTACAGATCCTGCGCAGCATATCCTAACGGCAGGTTAAGATCTAGATGATCTACCTTCAAAGGAAGATATAACGTGATCTGTCCGACGTGTGGTTTTATTATCCGGTTTGTCGTTCGGTCTCTCGGTGTGTTATGCCCACCGGTATGCCATTCGGTTCCTTCGTTATGTTTTCATTCGGTTTATCATTCAGAGTTTTCGACCATTTATTTCTCCGTAGGTTTCTCATTCGTTCTGTCCGTCGTTTTTCTCCTTCGGTATTTTCGTTGATTTTTCCGTCGGTTCCTCAGTCGGGTTACTTGTCATTTGTTCATTCGGTTTCTCCTTCGGTATCTCCGTCGAAGAATCCGTCGGCTCATCATCCGTTTTCTCCGTTGGTATCTACTTATATGTTAATATCTCCGTAGGTACGATATGTCAGTCGGTTTATAGTCCGTTTTCTTTGGTATTTAAAACCATGTTTCCCGTTCGGTATCTCCGTTGATCTCTCCGTCGGTTTCTCATGTGTTGTCTCTGTCAGTCGGTGTCTCATCCGGTTCTTGGTTCGGTATCTATCTTCGTCGGTATCCCCGCTCGTTCCGTCGTTCGTCTGTCCGCCTGACAGGTCCCCATTCGGTTCGCCAAGAGAGCGCTGGAGCTTCGGCATCTACCGTACGGCCTGTCTGAGACCGCCCCGGTCATCGAGGCGGCTGGGTAAGAAATGGGAAGGGGAGGAGAGATGGTGTGAAGGTAGGGGAGATAAGGGGAAGCGAGGGGAGGGAGGGAAGGGGGTGGGACGGGGTGTATTCACTATCATGCATGGCCGTAGTCGTATAACGATAGACCCTCGCACCCCTACAAAACCGGGACGGAGCACGTCGGGTCTTCACCGACCAGGCAGACATTTTCCTGCACCATGCGCGAGGCGCCGTGGGGTATTTGGCGGGTCGCATGAAGGTTGAGCTGCATCCTAGAAAGAACCGCTTGCGAGACGGACTCGGGAGGGAGGGAGGGAGAGAGGGAGAGAGGGAGGGAGGGAGGGAGGGAGGGAGGAGGGAGGGAGGGGGAGGTACAGACAAATGGACAGATACGCAGGTATCATAGGTAGTAGACTGGTAGAACGATAGGTATTGGTATTGGATGGTCTCGTCAGGCGGACAAACAGCAAGACCGACAAGACATAGAGACACATGAGCTGCTATATATATTGTTACCACGTGTACACCAGGGACAGGTTCTGACACCGGCGAAGTCAGGTGAAGAAAAACCGGTAGCTTAGAAGCTGTCCAACAGAGAGAAAAGGGAAGAGGAGGGAGAATAGACAGGAGGCAGAGACAGAAGAAGAACCGTGGCACAGCAGTCAGAGAGAGGGAGGCACAGAGACACATACTACGCAGAGAGCAACGTACGTACAACCATACAACCCCCCCGTCTATGGTCACACCACTACGGTCATGCGTGATATCGAGTACACCCCCCCCCCTCCCCCGGCGTTGTAGGTATGCGAGGGTCTATGGTCATACGACTACGGCCATGCATGAGATCGAGTACATATCTCGTATCGAGTACACCCCCTCCCCCCCCCCCCCCCTCTCCCGCCTCCTCCCTTCCCCCTTCCGCCTCCCCCGATATCCCGCCCCCCCTCTCTCACGCACGCGAACAGGTGGTACGCTCGCATCATGCGGCAGCTGGTGGAGTACCCCGTACCGACGGGGAACGACGGGGATGAGGAGTTCTCGAAGTTTTTGTCGTCGCTGCTGATGAATCACACGAGCGTGCCGCAGGCGTTGAGCCGCGGGGTGCTGGAACTGCGACAGAGGTGACTCGGCCTACTGAGAATAGTCAAGAGTGGAGTCAAAGCTATTACGGGGGACCATAGTTAACAGGACCTATGGTACACATAAAAACCTATATGTTTAACCATTTTTACTAACAATATTTGGTCCTGTTAACTATGCCCCCCCGTAATAGCGAGACGCGCTTGTGTTTTCTTAGTATTTAGCCTCTAATATTCGTGTGTATAGTCCCAGGTATTGCTTCTTTTTTTATGTGTCCTTGACCCCCCCCCCCCCCCCCCCCCGCCTGTGTTCCGTCTCTTCCTTGAAAGGGGTGCGTGGTCAATGGTCAAATGACTAAGGTAGTCAACAAATGAGTACGCCCCCCCCCCCCTCCCCCTATTATATATTGGTTGGGTTGGCGTCGGTTGGCAGCGACACTGTAAAACATGCCGCTCACTACGTGAGCTAGACAACCAGGGTACCGCTTTCTTTTTGTTTGCTCTTTTTTTGGCGGTCGGTCACAGCTGGTTGCCGAGTTAGATCGTTCGTGCGAGGTGAACAACCTTCACTCCGCACAAGTGGGAATGATTGTATCACGTTGTTTATGGTAAGGCACCCAAGAGGCAGTCACATAGTACTCCCATTGCTGTCTCCGGAAATGCCTACACCGGAAATTGAATCAACTTATTGAAGCTGTCATGCATATGCAAGTCCGCCTCAAAAGTGGTTCTTAGGAGGATGCAGCTCACCCTTCATGCGACTCGCCAGACACCTCACGGCGCTTCGCGCTTGGTGCAAGCAATGTCTCTCTGGTCGGTGAAAACCCGACATGCTCGGTCTCGGCGTTGAAGGGATTCGAGGGTCTATGGTCATACGATTACGGCCATGCATGAGATCGAATACATCTCTCCTATCGAGTACACCCCCCCCCCCTCCTTCCCTCCCCTCCCTATGCCTCAGAGGTAGCAAGGTATGGTGCTTGTGGCATTTTGAGTACAGGGACTGGATTGCCGTGAGTGGGGGGGGGAGAGACACTGTCCACTCGCTTCAATCATTAAGCTGGACGATAATCTCTCGACCAGCCAGTCAAGTCGACCAATCGATGCAGCAATGTATAGATCGGTTAACCAACCAACCGAGAAACCAACCAACCAACCAACCAATCAATACATCAACCAATCCAATCAACGAGCCAATCAATCTATCAACCAACCAATCCTGTCAAACAAATGACACCAGTCCGATCAATCAATCACACTAAACAACTCAGCCAAGTATTTACCAACCAACCAACCAACCAACCAACCTACCAATGCTCGCTTACACCGTGCTGTATACCTACCTACGGACACGCTGTGCACGTTGATTGGCGGACGAAACGACACAGGGGGCAGGTCGGAGTCATCCAGCGACACCGCATCGACCGCATCCTCGATAACTTCTTCATCTCCAGGATAAGCCTCCGATTCCTGGTGGACACGTACATCAGTAGCAAAAACAACAAGCCGGGATTTTCCGGGGTAATCCAGTCGAAGTGCTCGCCCGTGCTGGTGAGATAGCGGTACGGTGTTACAAATAGGCTTTTTTTCGGCGGGGTGGTGGGGAGGGACGGAGGGGGGGGGTTGTTGTGGAGGGTCCTATCGGACAGCAGCAGTAGAATTAGTCGCTGCCAGTTTTGGCGCTGAGGCTTGTCCTGGCTTTTTTCTGTGTGCTGGTCGCTGCTGCTGCTGCGGCGGATGTTGCTGCTGTCAATGCTGCTACTGTTGCTGTTGTTGTTGTTGCTGCTGTTGTTGTTGTTGTTGTTGTTGTTGTCGTTTTTGTTGTTGTTGTTGTTGTTGTTGCTGTTGCTGTTGCTGCAGATATTACTGTAGTGCTACTGCTGCTACTGCTGCTGTTGCTGCTGCTGCTGCTGCTGTTGCTGCGGGTATGACGTGATTTTACGCTCTGACCGACGCGTGTGTTTTGCGTGTCTGTTTTTTTTTCTTCAAAGGGTGCACGCGACCACTGAACATGTGCACGGCCGTGTTTTGTTTCGTTCCCAATTATTGACATATCTCGCGTTTAGGTGGCCTGGACGGCGGCCGCTGACGTCGACCGCCTGTGCCGGTTCCATATGGGTACGGCCCCTCCCATCGAGGTATGACTCCCCTGTCTGGGTGGTGTTGGTGGGTATGGTGTATTGGGCTGTTGGTAGGTGTTGGGCCTGGTGGTGATGTGCTATTGGTGCTGTTGGTGTGTGATGGTGGTGGTGGTGAGTAGTGGGAGTGGCGATTCGGGGATACGGTCGTGTTGGTGGTGCTGTATTTTGGGCGGTGGTGTTGGTAGTGGTGGTGATGTTGGCGGTGTTAGAGTTGGTGAAGACGTTGGCGGTGTTAGTGTTGGTGAAGACGTTGGCGGTGTTAGTGCTGGTGACGACGTTGGCGGTGTTGCTGTTCAAAGTGGTTGTGATGGTGTTGATGGTGGTCGTGGTGATGGTGCTGTTGGTGTGTGATGGTGGTGGTGGGTAGTGGGAGTGGCGATTCGGGGTTTTACTGCCGTGTTGGGGGTACTGTAGTACGGGAAGTGGAGTCGGTAGTGGTGGTGAAGACGTTGGCGGTGTTAGTGTTGGTGGAAGACGTTGGCGGTGTTGTTCAAAGCGGTGGTGGTGGTGTTGATGGTAGTGGTGATGGTGCTAGTGTGGATGTTGGTGGTGGTGCTGATGGTGGCGTTAGCGTTGGGTTTGTTGTTTGAGACCAGTATTGGTCTTGCCATTGGTGTTGGCGTTGGTGTTAAGTCTTGGGTATTGTAACGGTTGACACCGTCAGCATCGTTTTCGGCTCCTGCAATGGTATCGGTACAGGTATCGGTCCTGATATCGTTGTTGGCGTGCAGGCTTGGTACGCTCGTGGTTCTTCGACCTCGCTTTTGTGTGAACGGCACCCGGTAGCTTCCGCCGTCGTGGTTCTTCAACCTCGCTTTTCTGTGAACGGCACCCGGTAGCTTCCGCCGTCGACGTATCGATTCATGGGTTGATCGATTCAGTAATTCATCGATTTATCTTAGTTATCTATCGAACTTCTTTCGATCTGTTCTTTAGATGTTTCAATCTGTTTTGATTTGTTTTCACCTACGGTGTCTTAATAGCTTTTTGACCTCTTTTGGTCTACATATCTCGATCGATGCTTTGACCCATTTCCATCGATTTTTACCTGCACACGCATACACCACAAGGTGTTCGGGCGAGAGGAAGATACCTTCACGGCCGTGCCAAGCCACCTGTACTACATGATGAGGGAGGTGCTCAAGAACAGCTGCAGGGCCACGGTGGAGCACGGCCGCCTCACGAGGCCCGGCGAGAAGCTTCCCCCGGTCAAGGTGCGAGCCAACGGCATCCCTTTTCTTGGCGTGGAAACCCCATGGTCCGCTTTTGTTGGCGGGTCGGCGAGGTATTAACAGTATGGCGCACAGTAGTTGCAATTGCAGCTGGGCACGCGGTGTTGTGTCGCAGCGTTTGGGCGGGGGGCGAAGTGGAGATAGAGCGACGGCAGCCACAGCTGCGGCAGGCTACGCGGTGCATGGTATATCGCATAGCATAAAGCACATCATCCCTTTCTGGTTGTGGACACCCTCTTTCTACCGTAATTGTGGAAACGCCTGGCACCGCTCTTGGTGTTCTTGGTATGTTTATTTTTAATGTTTTGGTTCTAAGGCTGGTTATCTTTTTTTGTTCGTTCTTTGTTCGTTTTTTTTCTGTCTTTGTTTCACACATCGTCCTCTTCCTTGATATGTATGTACAGCTTACTCACATGTGAAACCGTATACACGACCAGATAATCGTTGCACGTGGCAAGGAGGACATGACGATCAAGATTGTCGATGAGGGAGGTGGTATCCGTCGCTCGGAGCTACAGCACGTGTGGTCCTACATGTACTCCACCGCGCCAAAACCGACCGCCGCCCAGCTCAATGGAGTGCCACTGGACCACATGTCGGGTGAGGTGTAGGCGGTGGTGATGAGGGGGGAGGGGGGGAGGGGTCGGTTTTGTAGTCGTTGTGCTGATTATGGTGGTGGTTGTGGTAACGGTCGTATTGGTCACGTTAACACCCGCGTTGGTATGCAACTCCGCCTTGATCCCGTTCTATTATATTAAACTCTCTCTTTCTCGTTTTCGTTTTCGTTCTCGTCCTCGTCCCCCTTCGCCGCGTCCTCCTCCTCCCCCCCCCCGCCTCCCTCCTCCCCGCCAACCCCCCACCCCACCCCCTATTTTCTTCCATATACGTGCCATACGTCCGGGGTGCGTGTCGGGCGTGTTCGTTTGGGGGATGATGCAGGCATGAGGCTGAAGGAAGAGGCGTCGCTGCTGAGAGCCCCCAAGCCCGAGCGAGGGACGACCTTCGCGTTCGCCGGGTACGGGATGGGCCTGCCCCTGAGCCGGCTCTACGCGAGGTACTTCGGCGGCAGCCTGAAGCTGAGACCCATGGAAGGGTACGGGACGGACGCGTACATACACTTGCACAGGTGAGCCGGCCGTGTGTCAAACCCACCATCATCCCGACCTGCCGCTTTCTACCGCAGGGATACGAGCACTTTCTGTCGGAAGTGTTTCCGACCAAGAGGGGCACTTTTTTGGCCCATCGCCTTTATTTTGGCTGATGGCGGGGCGCTTTGTCCGGAGATGTAAGAATTTTTTAGGTTCTACATGTTGTGTGGATGCCCAGACCGTCCTTGTGTCACTGGACGCACTTTTGAAGACCGCCGCGTCTAAAACCATTCCGCAACCTCAGATAGGTGATCCACCCCCACCTGATGATCTGCTGTAGATCCCTCGGGGAAGATACGTTCCTGATCTGTATGGTCCAGTGTAGCTCGTTTTGCCATTTTGCCGGAATAGTTCACTTTTCTCGATTGGCCACGGTTCTTCTCTTGCACGCCCCGGCCGAGGTCCGTGGCGCGTGCTCTGGGTCTTCGGAGTCGCGAATTTTGGTAAAGAACCACGGGGGGTCATTTCGACCTGCTAGAGCCGAGCAGGACAAAGGAGACCCCACAAATAGAAAATATGTTTGTCTGCTGGTGGTTGCTGTTGTATCATGTCTGATCACACCGTCCCTCGAGCTCTCTACGGAGGCGGCCACGGCACAGCAGCAGCTGTTTGTCAAGCTCTGCCTTTTGCGAAGGCCACGGACAGCGCATTTTGTCTGTGTGCACATGTGGGCCGTGGTTCCTGTCGACCTAAGAAGTAGGAATAAACACATACAAATACTTGAAGTTGCAATTAATTGGATTCTGCGCAGGGGCCAGACGACGATTCGTACGAACTCACACCTCCTCGGTGTTTCAAAAGCAACCGCGCAGCCACGGTGTGCATTACAGCAGCAGCAGCAGCAACAGCAGCAATACAATAGCAGTGTTCGTATAGTATGTGTGTGCAGTGTTCACTAGGAGACAACAGCAGTACAATGTTAAAACACAGCACATGTCGTCGAACCTCGTCCTGTCACACAGCAGTGTACATCTCGGAGTGAACAGGGATGACTGACGATGATGCTGCTCCCCCCAATTTCAACTTGCGACACCCCCGGGATTTCAAGTCAACGACATCCCGAAGGGGAGCTTTGTATATCGGTAGCATACTCGTATGTGTTCTGGGTTGGATCTGTACCATGCAGACCCTGCACGACGTATTATGCCCGGCAGCTCTTGGTTGCTGCTGTCGCCCTTGTTGGTACCGCTGACACCGCTGTTTGCTGCTACTTTCGGCACTGCCGCCGCGCAGGCTGAAGACGAACTCTGAGGAGCTTCTACCCATTTCGCTGGAGGAGACGTTGCGCGACATGGCGGACGATGGACGCGTGAACGCCAATTCTTCAAGGTAGACTATATTCAAGCAAAAAAGGGGGGGGGCGTGAAGCCTCGGTCGGGGTCAAGAACCAGAGAAACATCGTACTGTAGTGGAGATTTTAGAGTTAAGGACAGAGGGGAAGGGAGGGGACGAAATAAATACGGAGAGAGAGGAGGGAGGTGTACTCACGCCTTTCATGGCCGTCGTCGTATGGCCATAGGACCCCCGCATCCCTTCAATATCGGGATGGAGCACGTCGGGTTTTTTACCGACCAGACAGGGGGGGGATTCCACGGGACTCGTTTTTCTTGCTCTTTTTTTTATGGTGTGGACGCTGCTTTGTTAAGCCAACCGTTTTATGTTTTGCTGTGCGTCGCAAATGACGCGCAAGCCAAAGCAACGTTGGAGCCGAGCCAAGACAAAGGCTAAGACGAACACAAAGACTACCCAAGCTAGGCCGAGCCGAGCCGGCCCATAACAACCCAACCCAACCCGACCCAAGCAAACCCAACCCAACCTGTACCCATCTCAGCCCAACCCCGCCCAATCCAACCCAATCTAAGCCATGCTATCGCCTCCGCTTGTCACGCGAGCAGATCTTGGAGCACCCCCTCAAATGACGATACAGAGGCGAGAAGTATCATCCGAAGCCTCGGCAAGGGGCTGTGATGGGGACGTGGCCACATTCTTCGCCGCCCCCCCCCCCCCTCCTTCGAGGGCGCCCCGTCTTTTTGGGACTTTTTGGGGGAATGTTGCGTGATCTCTGTTTTGTTTTTTTTGCTCTTTTTAGCTGATTTTTATTGCTTCATTTTTTTCCTGTTTGGTTTTTTTTTTCTCTCTTTTTTGTTCGTTTCTGTTTGTTTTTTCTTCTTGCTGCGGGCCAGAATTTTGAGAGAAAGCGAAATTAGATAGACGCTTCATTATATTGTTTTTTGCACTGGGTGCCGAGCAGGCAGGGAGAAAATCCAAAGAGAGCGAGAGAGAGAGACGAGACGAGAAAAAGGCGGTTTTGGTTCATTTTTTGCTTTTACTCTGTGGGAAACAAACAGTGTGAGGGAGGGAAGAGATACAAAGGAGAGGGACAGGGAGAAGGGGGATTAGATGTTGACTTTTTTTGCGTTTTTTACTCGTTGCCTCGGGGAGATGTTGTGTGTGTGTGTGCTTTCCCCCTCTTGTGTTTTATCTACTGTGAGTCAGGGCAGGGAGAGGCGTGCTGTTGTCTGTCCCCTTCTTGCTGTGGGGCAAGAAGACAGACAGACTGGCGAAGAACTGCTCGAGACACAAGGATGACACCCGTACGTATACATACCCTCATGTTAGACGTTAGACTGGTACCATAGTACGTACATACCTGCATTTGTATACTTTTTTTCGCGTGCCTATCATTCTCAGGGAGGGAAGGGCTGGTTGACCAGAAAAGGCGAAGGGCAGTAGTAGCCTCCCTCCCCGTGTCACGATATGTGCAGAGAAACAGGGCAGGGGCGGCGGGCGGGAGGGGTGTACTCGTTATCTAGGGCGGGGTCTTGTGGCTGGTTGTCGCCGCAATTCTCTCGAAAAATTGGATGGTCTTGATTTTTATGAACCCCCGAGCTTGCCGGCCTTTGGCGGTGGTGGAGGAAACGTGGAGGGAAGAGAGTGCACAAGGCATCATGCGTTTTGTTCGGATATCGCGGAAAGGTGGTTTTACCGGATTGACGCGCTTGTCGCTACGGCGCAACGCGTTGGGTGTGGTACGGTGTGGTGTGTTTGCTTAGGGCGCACAAGGGCAAGAGGCGGCGAGGAAGAGAGAGAGCGCGCGAACCGGACGAGACAAAACAGCTTGTTTGCTTTTGCTTGGCTTGGCTTTGGCTTGGTGTGGCTTGCCTTGGTTTTGCTGGGCTTGGTTTGGCATCGCCTTGCCTTGCATTGCCTTTGTCTTACCCTGCCTCGCCGCTGGCATTGGCTCGTCTGGGTTAGGCTTGTCTGGGTTAGGCTTGTCTTGGCTTGGCTTCAGCTTCAGCTTTTTTCTTTAGTTTCCTTTTACTCGTGCCTCTCTTTATTCCTTGTGATCCCTTTCTCCTTCACCTCTTATTCCGCCGTTCGCATTTTTGTGCACTTTCGCGGTCAAGCGGGTGAGTTATCGTAGGTAGACGCATTCGTTGGTTGCCGCAGCTACACCGTGTTTCTCGGAGCACTACGAGCACTACTAGTGCTACTCCTACTGCAGCTGGCGTTGTGTCGGTGCAGTGCAATGCTGTGCTTCAGAAGCTGCTACTGTATGTACTATTGATAGTATTGCACCCGTTCTGGAGACTGGAGCGTGCACTCACGGCTCGCGCGATTGCTGTGTGGGCGGTTTTTTGGTGTGGGGAGCGGGGAGGGGTCGGGGACAAAGCATGGGGCTTTACTATTAATACAGTACCTTCTTGTGGTGGTCGCCAAATGAGCGAGCGGTTGAGGGTAAGGCAAGCGGCGAAACTCATTCAGTAGCTACGGAGGGAGGGGGGGGGGGTGTACTCGACATCATGCATGGCCGTAGTCGTATGACCATAGACCTTCGCGCATCCCTACAATGCCGGGACGGAGCATGTCGGGTTTTCACCGACCAGACAGACATTGCTTGCACCAAGCTTGGCGAAGCGCCGTGAGATATCTGGCGAGTTGCATGAAGGGTGAGCTGCATGCTACTAAGAACCGCTTGTGAGGCGGACTTGCGTGTGGATGACAGCTTCAATGAGTTGATTCATTTTCCGACGTGGCCACGTGCAGAGACAGCAATGGGAGTACCATGTAACTGCCTCGTGGGTGCCTGACCATAAACACTACCGGTACGTGATACGATCATTCCTCTTGTTGTGCGAAGCAAAGGCTCTCCACCCCGTACAAAGGATCTAACTCGACCACCAGCTGTGACCGACCGCCAAAAAAGAAAGGTACCCTGGTTGTCTAGCTCAAGTAGTTAGCGGCATGTTTTACAGTGTCGTTGTCAACCGACACCAACCCCACCTATTCATAATATGTAGTATATAATATATAGGCGTGGGGGAGGGGGGGTGGCGGAGGGGAGAGGAGGAGGGGGGGGGGTGGGGGGGGTTAGAAGTCTTGTTCATGAACACAACGAAACGGGCACACATCATCAGCAAGTAGTTGTAAAATACGTGGTATGCAGTAGTAGTAGAAAACCTTTTTTTATTGTTGTCCTGTTTTTACGGGTGCGTCACAGGGTTTTGTTTTTCCCAATAATTCAGGCGTTTTTGTCTGTTCCAGGACCGTTTTATCGTCGCAAGGATGGACAATTCTAGAGCTGATGCCACTGTTGCTGCAGTTGCCGGGAACGATGGGGGTGCTGTGCACTCGAGAACGATGCGCGTTACATCTCGTTTTATGTTGCGATTACGGAGGTATGAAAACAAATACTTTACATCTTGCTGGTCTTCTCAATTTTTCTGGCGCTGCCATTAAGGGCTCCTTGCCGGCACCCATGCTTCGGGTAGGGCAGGGTAGGAATTCGCATTGTCCGATTCGACACGATAGTGTATACCTGAGAACGTTTTTTACTCGTGTGAGTTTATTTACCCTTAGCTTTGCCGTAGGCACTAAATACCAAACCTCTGAAGAAATCTGAGGAGTATATAGATCTTGACGACTTTTTAGGACCCCGGGATCTGTCACATAACCCACACTGGGTCTGGTACAATTCCGCCACGCCAGCCAGCCGCTACCCAACAAAAAAGGCATGCCATCCTGCAGTACGAGCCTAACGGCCCAACAGTTTCCCACGGCAGGCAGTACAGACCGACACGAAGACAGGCGATGGAGGGTTTGGCTGTTTTTGGCTCCACCAAGCCCATTGATCTACAAAAGAGTGGATGCTGCTAAGGTCCACCCATAGCCTCCGCTTCAAGCCGCCCGGGTCTTACCAATGTAAACGGTACCACCAGATATCATGATATCATATACACCCCGCAGTACGCGCGATCGAGGCACGCGCGATCGAGGCTCACACGTACGGAGCTTGCAACAACAGACTCCGAGGAGGCAGTACGAGCGATGCGATCATAATACCCCGAACGAACTCGTACGTATATTTACGGCCTGCGCCTCCAGACACCCAGACCACACCACTGCGAAAGGCACAAGGTGTTATGGTACCGTACTCGCCACGTAGTACTGCGTGATCAAGGTATCACCCGCAGCTTGCAAAGACGACATCCTACGGGACCGATTGTGAAAATTCCATTTATTCCTAAATGTGATGTCACAACCACACCGGTCGACCAGGGAATTTCCACCAGTCAAAAATAAAAATAAAAACTTGGAAAATAATAACCAGTGGGAGAACTGCGGGCACCCAATCCCTTATAGGCTGACCTGGCACGCTTCTGACGAAAACGACAACACGTGCTCGTGCACCCGCACAAACTCATGACAATACATGGTACCAGAGTGAAATACTAAAATACGAAACGCATTAGAAAGCAACACGAAGTACCGGTGATGCCAGCAGTAGCCACCTATACAGAGTGAAATGAAACCGCCACGAGTGCATTGTAATAAGGCCTGCTGGGCACTCCGCCCCCGACGAGACGATTTTTTCAGTTCCACCACCACCACCACCACCATCACCACCACCACGACCCCCACCACCACCACCATCATCACAGCCTCCACCATCGCCACCACCATCATCATCACAGCCCCCACCATCACCACACCACCCCAGTGGCGCTCGAGGAGGCTAGTAGAGCCCCCCACGTCCGTTCCTAACCTGACCGCTTCGTGGTCGCGATAGTCAATCGACACCAAAAAATATAGATGGGGATGAAAAGGCGCCGACCCTTCGCTTTCTCTCCCTACCCTACCCACCCTACCCTGCCCTATCCTACCATACCCTGCGCCCTAATCCGACTCGCCCCGACTCGAGTCCCGCACAGCCGTGTCGCTGCGAAAACACAAAAAAAAACAGTTATCTCTCAAGCCCCCCCGCCCCAACCAAACATTAATTCGACGCTGTCATCCTACGCAAGAAAGTTCGCCTCACAAGCGGTTCTTAGTAGGGTGCAGCTCACCCTTCATGCTACTCGCCGAACACCTCACGGCGCTTCGACCGACCCGGCGTGCTCCGTCCCGGCGTTGAAGGGGTGCGAGGGACTATCGTCATACAACTACGGTCATGCATGAGAACGAGTACACCCTCCCTCCCTCCCTTACCCGGCTGTCATGCAGGACATGAGGATACACCCCCTCAAGCAAACCCCGACACTCATTAAACCCACCAAAACTACTCAAACTCACCAAAGCATCCACAAAGCCATCAGACCCATCATACCCATCAAGCCCCTGAATAAAAAGAAGTAAATAAAATTGACAAACAAAAATTACATGACCCTCTAGCTCATCAAAAAAGCATGCAGTGAAGGTAATCGGTACAGCTAGCTCCTGGCTGAGCCGGCCCGAGTCCCTCTCAGCTGAGCTGCGACGAGGAGACGCCAAAAAACAATACGCGGGAGACTCTCTCTTGCCCCCCACCCCCCTCTCACCACTCCACCCCTCCCATTTCCCCTCCTCTCCCCCCCTTCCAACCCTCTTTACCTCTCTCTCCCCCTAACCCTCCTCTGAGGTATGTATTCGCGGTGAGTCACAAAAATACTATACCGGCCAGAATCTCTCTCCCTCCCCCCCTCCCTCCTTCCTACCCTTCTCCTCCTCCCACTCCCCCCTCTCACGCCCCCTCCTCCCCTCCTCCACCACCTCTCCACCCCTCCTGCCACCGTCTCTCTACCTCCGCGATGGGCCGCTAAGGGCAGCAAAAGGAGCGTCGCTTGTAGGCGTGGGCATGCCACAAGCATGCTAGGAGCACGGCTGCTGATGCTGTCGCTGTTGCTGTTGATGCTGCTGCTACTACTGCTGCTGTACTACTGCTGTACATCGTACGTCTAGCTCAGGTGTGTGCGTGCGTGCGAGGAACAAAATGTGCGCGCGCGCGCGCGCCCGGCCGCCGCCACCGCCACCGCCGCCGTCACCGCCGCCGCTGCAAACAACCTTGGACGGGGGGATGGAGAAAAATCAGCTCTCATACCCCCCCCCCCCCCCCCCCCCCCCGTCCCCTTTCGGTCGCTTGGGCTACCGCCACCACAGAATTCCAACTCCCCTCGACTGCTCAAAATATATCCAACTTTATTTCCAACCAATTGGTCCTCTCTAGCCGGTAACAAAAACCACAATTGAACTCTGTCTTGATGTGGACACTGAACGGTTACTGTTTCACGGCTAGAGTGGCCTAAATATCAAACCCGCTAGGGACCGAGGCACTGCTGTATAGCAACGAAAACAAAACGGCAACAGACGTCTCTTGTGAAACCGTCTATTGACCAGAAATAAACCGAGCTCGCAGCAGCACGAGTGGTGTCATGCTGCGCGCGTCGTACATCTCCTTACAGAATACCAGGTAGTTCGAACACCCGTTCTATAGTTCGGAACACCCCTCCCACCCCAGCAGCCCGAGAGCGAAAACACCCCTCCTATAATTCGAACAACCGTCCTACCCCAAGAAGCCCGGGATGTTGGAACACCCCTCCAACAGTTCGAACACTCTTCCTACCTAAGCAGCCCGGGCACCTTCGTGAGGACGATTTTGTGTGACCATCATTTTAGTTTCATCAATTGTCTCTCAGTACCATTATGAAGCCAATCAAAAGTACCAAGAGGGGGTTGGACAAACAAGCCGTCGACTCGACCCAAAAGTCAACTCACTGAAATTGGACATTTTTCAGCTCGCACCGGAAATGACTGTTTTTTTCTTGCGGGCCGTTCAAAAAGAGGAGCGGAGCGGAGAAGGGGGGAGGAAGGTCACGGGTCACACGTTCTCGCCCCTCACCCCCCCCCCCTCCCCCCCACCTTGCACCCCCCACACCTTGCCCAACGCTAACACAACGTTACTCGAAACACCAAACTACTTCCGAACGGCACGTCGTGCGCTGCACAAGGCGGTGGGTGCCTTACACACCAACCCAGAGGCGGCGGGGGCGGACGATCGACGAGCAGAGTGAATGGCGATGGTAAGGGGGGGTGTACTCGATAGGAGAGATGTACTCGATCTCATGCATGGCCGTAGTCGTATGACCATAGACCCTCGCATCCCTACAATGCCGGGACGGAGCATGTGATGGTAGGGGGGGGGGGGGGGAGAAAACGTTGCCACCCTTCGGAACCGCCCAACATGTATTTGCGTGACGCTCTTGTGCCGGAACACGCGGACAGACAGACAGACAAACAGACAGACAGATGCATTGCACACTTTACGCCTGTACGCATCCATGCTGTACAACGGGTTCTTAGTCAAAGGCAACCACGTCAAAGAAAAAAAACAAAAAAAGAAGAAGAAAAAGGACGGCCTTGCACTTCGCTTCTTCGTGCTCTCGGTCTTGTCGCCTCCTTTTGAAGGAAGCGGCTTACTGCTTTTCCAAACGAAAACAAAGGACAAAACACAAAACAAAACGAAACGGCGTGCGTTGCGTTGCGCTTTCTGCTCGGGTTTGCATTCCTCAGCCACAACGCGCGTCCCAGCCGAGCCCGAGGATCACGCGGGGGGGAAGGCTTGGTTCAAAAATTTCGTCGTCCACTCGAACGCCGGAAAAATGGTAGCGTTAACCGGCACGGCGCGGTACACCGTGGCGCCGGCCCCCCGAAAGAAGCGGCGCACACCAGGAACGCCGCCGCCGGCGGACTTGTACACGTGGCGGAAGCAGGCAGCCATAGTCCGGATCGAGGGGTCCAGAGGGTCCGTAGAAGCCTTATACCGTGTTTCGTTGAGGCGTTTTGTTAAACGCGTTTGGAATAAAAGGGAGGGGAGGGGAAGGCAAAGAGGTGGGGGGGGGGGGGGGGCGGGAGGGTGAGGGCGTGCGGGGGCGTACTTGTTTGTCGCTCGCCTCAGTCGTTTGACCATCCACCGTCTCTTTCGAGCCGGAGCACCGTTCCTACACCTATCAGAGGCACCTCCAACTTTAAGGGGAGAGGGCGGACTCGTTTGTTGCCTGCCTTTTGCCATTTGACCATTCACCACGCATCCCCTCCGGGACGGAGCACCATTCCTACTCCTTACGGAGACACCTCCAACATTTTGGGCGCTCATCACGTTGTGTCCATATGATACATAGAAACATTTTGCCAGTCTTATCTCCTTCTTGTTCCGCCGCCTGTGGGCACCATCTATCTCCTATATTAGATATCGTCTTCTCGCTGCCATCTAGAGTATCAAACTCCTCCATGTTACATTCGGGGGGGGGGGGGGGGGGTACTCACGTTATGCATGGCCGCAGTCGTATTACCATAGACCCTCGCAACCCTACAATGCCGGGATGGAGAATATCGGGTTTGCACCGACCAGACCAACATTGTTCGCACCAAGCTTGCGAATCGCCGTGAGGTGTTGGGCGAGTCGCATAAAAGGCGAGCTGCATCATTCAAAGGACCGCTTGTGAGGCGGACTTGCATATGGCTGACCGCGTCGAATGAAATGGCTTGTTTTCTGGTGTGGTCACTTCCAGAGGCAGCTATGGGCTTGCTACGTAAATGCCCCGTGGGTGCCTTACGATACGCGAACACGTGATAGGATCATTCCACTCATTCGGAGTTACGTTTCTCCACCCAGCACAAATGACCTAACTCGACCGCCAGCCGTAGTGACCACCCATAAAAAAAACACGTGAAAAACACGGTACCCTGGGTGTCTAGCTCCCGCAGTGAGAGGCGTGTTTTATAGCATCGTCACCAACCGACGCCAACCCAACCTATATTTATATATCTATATATACCAGCCACAGCTCCTTTTAACTCTCTTACTACTGCAGTCCTTTTGGGGGGGCAAACCATTCTAATTCCAAGTGTATTTCCTCCGAAACGGGACTGCGGTCCTAAAAGGGCTAAGGGGGACCCTACGAAATGCTCCCGGGATTGGAGGCCCCTTACGTACGGACGACCCTTGTCAGGGTTAGTACCCGCTCCTTACAGTCGGTAGTGAACAAACATGGTGGGCAGAAAAATGACGTCCCATATAGTATACCGTTTTCCCTTGTCGCGGGGTCCTTTGAAAGGGGCTACCTACTGCACACCTGGTAGATATACAGGTGGGGGAGGGGGGGGGGCGCTAGATAGGGACTAGCACGCCGGAGGACATCGAGACAAGGCCAGTTGGTACTATTTGTTGGGGTCGCGGGAGGGGGGCGCGCGGCATTTACCGCCAGACACACCGGTGATGTAGGCTGTCGACAACCAGATGCACCCGCTAGAATCCCTCCCTCCCCCCTCCACACACCCTCTCCGCACACCCCCAATCGCACCCCACCACCCCCCATCACTACCACCCATAACTGCAGCCACCACCTCCAAAAAAAGAGGAAAAAATCCCAAAAAAAAACACCGGCCGTACATCACCACCCAGACCAAGCGCCCTCCCCTCTCCTCGCCCCCCCTATATTCTCCAAAATAATCTCCAAAAAAACAAAACATCCTCTCACCATTTGCACGGACTTGACCACATCAAGCGGATAGATCGACAACCAGCTTGCGGCCCCCGCGAAGCCCCCGGCCCCGGAAGAGGATGCGTGCTCTCCCAGGCCCCACCGCCGCTCCAGCCACCCCTTGGCGCCCTCGTAGGACGCGAAGTAGATGCCCAAGGAGGGCGTATCTCTGGTCAGTGTCGCCGAGGTGCCTCGAAACAGGGCGCCGATGCCGTCAGCCTTGATGAGTTTGACGGCGCAGTCCACCGGGCCCGCGTAGCGGAGATTGCTTGACCCCCGAGCCCCTACTTGGACCTGAAATATAGGGGGGAGGGGGGGGCGGGAGAAATGGTGTGTGTGTGTGTGGAAGGACAGGCTGCGGGGGGCGGGGGGAGTGTACATATTGGGGGGGGGGGGGGGGGGGAGGTGGAGGGAGAGGGGAAGATGTTTCACGATTCCAATCAACACCCACTCGGTTAAGTGGCCGAGGTTGCCGTGAGACAGCTGCGAACGACAACAAAATACGTCAACCTCATCCTCGCGCCTTGCGAGCGGAAGCTCTCGCCAGGACTGAACGCGGTGGACCCACGCCAAACCAGAGGCAGCGATGTTTTCTACAGCGAAGAGAAGACCGCCTTCCCACACACGTGACCAATCTCTCCCCGTGGGCGCCACCACCGAGAGCGAAGAGAGAAAACGAACAAAAAGGACGGAACTCAAGGGGCAGAACAACAAAACGTACAACAGCGACGCACACTTTGATTTTATGGGGGATTTCGTATAGAAGTTCGGTATTATATACCGGTAGAAACGAGACTTGCAAAAAAGAAGTAGCAAGAGCAACACTCGGTCCGATTCTTGCAGGCGTATGAAAATAGCTTTGACGCCTCCGCTCGTTTCTTCAACCCAGCACTCCCCCGAAACGTACCGTACCGTACAATACTGTACCGTGCTGCAACGTACCGTACCGTGCCCTACCGTACCGTGTCGTGCCTTACCGTACCGCACCTCATCTTACCTTACGCATCTTACCTTACCATATGCTGGACTGCACCGTACACTACCGTAACTGTTTCGTACATTCCCGCGTGCCGTACCCTACCGTACAGCACCAGTTCATACCGTGCATACCGTACCGTCCCGTATGGGTCCGTACCGTGCCATACCCGTACCGTGCCGTGCCGACAACCTCTACCCACCTGCAGCTTAACCTTGATGTTGTCGGTTGGAATCACCACCACCGCCTGGCACATTCCCGCGAACGATCCTCCCAAGAAACTCGGCAAAATATCCTTGCGGCCTGCAGCTTCCAGTGTATTTTCTGTTCGGCTGCCACTGCTGACGCTGCCGTCGCCGCCGTTACGGCGACCGTCCCCCCCCTGTCCGTTTATGTTATTGCTGAAACCATAAGCGGTCAGCGCCTGCCGCGAGCGCGGGACGGAAAAAGGGTTAGGTTTATCGTCATCCCCGTGTGCGCGGACATGCGAGGCACAGGAAGGCCGAGAGGGAATGAAAGTGTATGCATGCGGGTATGTGCAAGATAACTACATTGAAATAGATCGGGCAGTTCCTTCGGCTGGGGGGCTGGGCGGGGGGATTTTTGAGTGTCGGGCCACTCAGAAATTAGAGAGAGCCGTATTAGAAAAAATGGGAAAGAGCTGAGGGAGAATAGGCACGCACGAGCGACACCGCCTTCACCGCTACCACCACCAGAGAAACAGCAACATCTCCAATATCACCAAATAACAAGAGCAAAAACAACAACAATACAGCCAATAAGAGGGTCTACGGAAACCTCGCGACAACGACCGTGACATCGACACCAACTCCAGCAGCAGCACCTACTCCAATCTGGACACCTGCACAGACGAAAACAACAACATCAACACCAACACCAACTTCAACGCCGTTACCAACACCTACACTAACACGATCGCCAACCCTAGCAACAAACCCGACATCATCACCTACAACAATACGAACGCAAAAGCCAACATCAACACCAGCACCTACGGCTACACCAATACCGACACCTCCGCGAGCACCATACGACACAAACAACAAAACAGCACCAACACCAACACCAACTCTAACAACCACGCCAACACCAACATCCACGCCAACGCTAGCATCAACGACAACAACCGCACCAACACCACCACAAAGAGCAACACCTGTGTCAACGCCGACACGGATACTAACACCGACACCAACACCGCCTACATCAACACTGACACCAACACCAACACCAACACCAACACCACCGCCACCACCAACGTCAGCACCGGTCACTCTACACCAACACCAGTACCGACACCAACGCAAACACCGACTCCAACTCCAACACCAACACCAACACCAACACAAACACAAACACAAGCACCGATACCGCTTACCATCTTGTCAATGCGGCGACGCGCTGACAGGGGCAGGGCGTACTTGTTCGTTCATATCAACAAGCGATCTCGTGCGTCGTGATCGCTTGCTTGCTACCCGAACCAGTCGCAATCGCGGCTCTCGAAGGGGGGGGGGGGCTCTATCAACAAGTACTTCGTATCATTCACGAATTTTACGGCAAGGGGGTTTCCGATCCAATTCGGAGGGATGATTGGAACCCGCCGTATAATACCAGCCTCAACGCTAAAAATACAGCGCGAACAAACAAGCGAGCAATACAAGAGGGTCGGTCGGTCGATCGGTCGGTCGATCAGCCGGTGCGTTAGTACCATGGGTGGATTGGTCAGTCCGTCGATGAGGGGTCGGCCAGTAACTCGACACGATCGGTCAGCCAAATCAGCCCGTGTGTTCCGGCGGTGCGAACTGTCGGCAAGCTTCGTCGGTCAGTAAGTCTCATTGGTCGGTCGGCCAATCGGTCGGCATGTCGGCACGGTTAGTCGGTACGACCGGTCGGTACCCATACGGTCCGTCCGTCCGTCCGTCCGTCGGTGGAGCCGATCCAACGGCGAGTTCCATTGATCGATCAGGTCGGTCGGTCAGTCAGAAAGTCGGTCGGTCGATCGGTCGGTAAGTCACTCGAACCGTCGGTCGGGAAGTCGTTCGGACATCCAGTCGGTAAAGAAAAGTGGGTTTTCTAGAAAAAGTCGCGAGCGAGGTTACGCAGGCGAGCAATGCTGCACTGGCGGCAACTGATGCGACACGAAAAAAACACGAAACAAAAAAAAAATATCGAAAAAAAAAACTGGTGCTACTGACCCTTTGCGACTGAGAGTAGGCTCCGAAGGTGATGGCGTTCACTAAGGAGGCGAAGACCAGGGGAGCCGACATGCCCTTAAACAAAGCCAGGAAACCTGCACTCTCCGGAGACGCGTGGGCAGCAACACACACGCATGAAACACAAACGCACGCACGCGGGGCAGCGCACGAACGCGTACATAGCGAGCACACACGCACAATCACGCGGTGCACACACACGCGAAACAAGCAGCGCAGCGCAAGAGTCACGGTGGCGACGGGCAAGAGCAGGAGAGCAGTCAGAAGGAGAAAAAGTACCTTCTAACGGATATGATTCTCCACGCACGCGCACATACACACACAACACACACCAACACACCAACATACACAAACACACAAAACACGCAGACGTATACACACACAAACACAAACACACCCAAAACGACGCAGCAAGATACGGGGGCCGGGGCTCGACACCGTCGGGGTCGGGGTTGGTCGGGGTGGGGGTCGGGGGTGAATGCAGGGTCAGGGTCGGCAGTAGTTCTGTGGGTGGGAATGTGGGTGGGAGGATCGGGGGGGCGGCGGGGGCAGCAGGGACACCAGCGAGAACCCTTACTCACCTTCTTTGGACACTGTCTCCATGGTGCATCCGATCGTGCCCTTATACGGCGCCTGCGGCGGCGGCAGCCTTCTGTAGGATGAACCAGGCGGTCCTGTTGCTGCCGCCGCAGACGATGGCGACGTTGCCGCTACCGTCGATGATGCCATCGTCGGGACGTCTTGCGTTTGCAGGCGAACCTTGACGGTATCAAACGGCTGAGCGCGAGAAACAGCATAGCGAAAGAACGAAAGAAGGAAAAGAAAGAAAGAAAGAAAGAAATATGCATTTTAACGCGAGCCGCGGCTTTGAATTTTCAAACCCCTGGTTGCTTACGCACAAGTGCACTCGCATTTCGGGAAAAATATTTTCGACCTGGAAACGTTTCGCAGCACTTCGTACTGGTATACGCCAACACACAGCAGCAACAAAACGAGTCACACCTTAGGGTACGGGGGGTACTGCCGGCCGCACAAAAAAAATGGCAGGCAGGGCTCTTCAGCCATGGAACGATTTTACCCTAAACCTTGGCAATCCCGTGTGTTGTTGTACTTATAACCCCTTTAGTACAGCGGTCCCGTTTGGGGGACAAATTACTCGGAATGAGAGTCAGATGTATCATGCCAATGTACCGAGCAGGAGTAAAAGGTCGAACCACAGGGAGGATGAAAAAATAAGAAGTTTAGCCGTGTCGTGAAGCGTAGTGTCGACGTAGACAACCCGAGTTGGTACTGCTGACACATGTTACGATTTTTTAGTCGGTGCGTTATGTAAAGGGGCGCGGACGGGAACGTATCTTGGCTCCTCCTACCTCTTGCCTTGTGTTCATTTGGATCGTTCCAGCAGCGACGGCTGCAAGTTGTAGAGGGTTGCGTGTATCTTCGCTGGCGTTATTATGAATTTTGCCGTGTGCTCACGAGGAGAGTTCGAGCGCTCCGCTCTCCCTCCCTCTCCTCTGTCCTCAAAAACACCGACTACAAATAATCTCATCAGACCGCATGGTGGTCAGGGCATCCAGGCTTGTACTCTAACGAACACGTTGTGTAGCGTGGTCGCCGGGATCTTAAGTTTGGGCTGTTTTTGTTGCTGCTTGCATGTTCTACGCCTCAATGTTGTTGTTCATTATACATCGAGTAGCTTATTGCCATAATCTATAGCCCGAGGAAAACTTGGAATCACCCCCAACCTTCGCATAGGGTTTCCAAGTTGCATGTTCATGTGTATATGTTTATACTTTTCATGATGTTATATGTAGGCGGCTCGTCTTCGTGTTCATTTCCTGGCTTCCTCCTCTGTCTTCATCGTCAAGCGTACGCAATATATCCGCACTGGGCGTATACCAGGATACCCGATATATGGTACACCTGGTGTAGTGTGACATCACACACAGAGTATAAAACACAGGTATCCATATGAATCAATGATATCACATACAGATAGTATCAAACACACACGAACTCGTATATATGTACCAATATACCGTAATATCCGCCCCCCTGGAGCGAGCGTCTTTTTCTGTTTCAATGAAACGTACGAGTCCTCGGGGAGAACAAAGAGGCAGGGGGGGGACTCGGTAAAAATGAACAGAAAAAGGCCCCCGGGGAGAAAAAGCCCCCCAGGGGTTTCTTCCAAAAAAAAAACAGTTTCCTCGCGCTCAACAACCCGTGGTGTCAGGCCTCAACAGGATCTACGAGAAAACACGTAAGAAAGTAAGGGACGGACAGCAAAACGCTTGGGGATGCTTGCACCCTTCATCGGGAGTAGTCGTGACGAGGAGCAGGGGGGCAGCCCCTCTGACATCAAACGAGAACGAAGACGCCCGAAGACTTCAGAGCACCCCAGGCCCCTGTTTGACCTTCGTGCTTTCCGCCGGGGCCAGGCGATTAATTTTTGACATTAACTTTGCCCCCGGGGATACCAAAGAGGTAGGGGGGACTTCGTGAATAATAATAATTAAAAAAAAAAAAACATTCCAACCATGGATATCACTACGGTTTTACCACTTTTTCGGCCATTTGGGGGGCGGGGGGGGGTGTACTCGACCTCATGCATGGCCGTAGTCGTATGGCCATAGACCCTCGGATCCCTACAATGCCGGGACGGAGCATGTCGGGTTTTCACCGACCAGGCAGACATTGATTGCTTGAACCAAGCGCGAAGTGCCGTGAGGTGTCTGGCTGGTCGCATGAAGGGTGAGCTGCATCCTCCTAAGACCCGCTTGTGAGGCGGACTTGCATATGGATGACAGCTTCAATGAGTTGATTTAATTTCCGGTGTAGGCATTTCCAGAGACATCAATGGGAGTACCATGTAATTGTCTCTTGGATGCCTTATCATAAACACTACGTGACACGATCATTCCCACGTGTGCGGAGTAAAGGTTCTTCACCTCTAGGGTGAGCGTCCGTGGGCTCGCTTTTCCCAGATTTTGGGCTTTTTTTGAAAAAAAAAAAGAAAAAGAGGCCGTGATCGAATATTCGCCTTTTTAAAAAAACAAACAAACGGTTTTTGGGCTCGCTCAAGGCTTGAAAATACAAAAACAGGCATACGAAAAAAAACTGTCGTCGGCCTTTTTACCTCGGATTTTGAAAAATCGGTGGGATCACAAGGAAACGGGTTAGCTGGTGGGAAGCAGGTCCAATCAGCGCTAATCGTGACAACAGCGCAGCTGCGCTACTCAGAGGTCAGCAAGGCATCCCCGTAGTGATTTAGCAATACATGTGAGGTTCTGGGTTGCATTGTTGCGGTACTGCTGTGCGCGCGAAAAAACAGGGTTTACATCTCATTAATTGGCGATATCACAGAGGGGTCGGATAACAAAAAAGCTGATTTATTGCTCACGGAGGGGGAAATAGGTCATGTCCCCGAAACATAGGCTCCAAATGGAAAATAAAAAAATATTATAATAGTGGAGATCGGGAACCGATATGACAATAATCTGCAGTTTGTTGTTGTAGAGAGAATTAGGCGTTATGGTTCATATTCTTTGGCTATTAGTAGTACGTAGCTTACTGCGACAGCAGTAGCGGGCACTGTTTGGTTGATCGCGCTTGTGGGACTACCAAGTGGATACCGCACGGACCGGTGCCGGCAGAGCGGTAGAACACGCGAACAGCTACAGGGCCCGTGGCTTGCACCTGGACAGCGGTCGCTCGCTGGGCCAGGTATTCGTGATTTCTTGATCAGGTAGTTCGTGAATTCTGATTCAACATCGGATGTATGTGGAGCGGAGGTGGAGCGCTTCATGCGTGGCACAGGCAGCGAGCGAGCGCGGAAACGTGGGCACCGTAAATAGGCTCCAAATCGTTTATTTCTAGTTTTTTTTAAACCTTGTTTTTGGGGTCCAAAAAACGAAAAAATATTATTTTTGGGTCTGGGCTAACTAAAAGCCCACGGAGGCTCAGCCTATTCACCTCGCACAAACGATCTAACTCGACAAACCAGCTGTGACCGACCACCAAGAAAAGAAAAGAAAAAAAAATCGGTAACCTGGTTTGTCTAGCTCAAGCAGTGAGCGGCATGTTTTACAGCAGTGTCCCAACCGACGCCAATTCAACCTATACCTGGTATATAATAGGGGGGGGAGGGGGGAGGGGGGGCACAGTAATCAGAACCCACGATGGACCCAAAAAAACCATGCATCCCCCTATATTATTGCACACCATCTTTGGTTCTGATTACTACCTGTAGTACAGCAGTGTGCCTTCCCAAATATTAGCCGCGCGCAGGATGGTCAGATGCTAGCCTTTCTTCCAACAACGCCTCGTTGATCCTAGTACTATCATACAGGGGAAAAGCCACCCTCGAACCAGCTGCACCAGTTGGCGGCACGAGTACTCGAACCTGCAGCACCAGTTGGCGGCACGAGTCCTCGTAGCATCGTAAGCATATTCTACTTCCTAGTCGGCCCGGTGCCCGGCCGAGTGTTCCCCACTAAAACCTAGTATTTTGGTGTTAGTCGAGGCATGTCCAGGCAAAATTTGGTGAAGGGGTGAAAGGGGTGAAAATGCTGTCTCCTGACATCTTCATCGTGAACCCCAAGGAAAAAAAGTGAAATCACCGTACGTATGTATGCATAAATACGTAAGTACTCCGTGCAAGTACAGAGCGTACGTATGTATGCATGAATGCATACATACGTACGTATGGCACAGAGTTTATGCACATTCATTGGTGCAACGCACAACGGAGGGACCGCAGGCGCATGCGCAGAGAAAAAACAGTGCACGTATGGCCTCTCTGATTGGTTTCAAATTGGCCAAAATCAGTTGAAACTGTTGCAAGTTGCAAGCTGTACGAAACTAAAAATGTGAATATACGGAATAGACAAAGTTAGGTGTGTGTGTTCTTCACACTAAAACCGTTATTTCTACCCATCGACATCCAGCACAACGAGTGTCCGTGCCGATTCTTCAATCCTATTAGTAGAAGATTGACACTTGAATTTGCGATTTAGTTTCATTTTTGGTCTTCCTCTGTCTCACAGTCTGTGACCACAGAATCACCATATCTCTAGGATAGGGAATCAGGACGGACACTGGGTGTACTGATGAAGCTGGGTAGAAAGGACGATTTAATGTGAAGACAACAAACAACAATACAAGTTCTGTGGCCACAAAGCTACGCCACAGAGATCCTACGTTGCCACGTACCTGGTATGCAGTAAGCACAGCAGTGGGCAATGCAATGCCATGTCATCATACTATTAAATACATACGACAGGCACGACATACACATGCTATGAAAAAGAGAAACGAAAGGAAACAACCAAAGAAAAAACAAAAACAAAGAAGACAAATCGAGAGAGAAGAAGAAAAAAAATGAAAGAAGAAAAAAATGAAAGAAGGAAAAAAAAAGAAAAAAAGAGAAGAAACAAACTGTCGCCCCCCCCCGCAGGCGATGTGGCAAACACTTGAACAGAACGAGCTGGAAAAAAAATAAAAGGGCAAATACCAAAATCAGTTATACCTGATCCGTTTGAGCCAAAATCAGGTATATACTAAAGCCAAGTGAAAAACGCGCGCCACGAGCGGTGTGTTCTGTCCATGAAAATCCATAAAAATCAATACTGCGCCTAAAGCATGAAGCGTGCCACATGCCACATGGCCTCCGAAATCTGAATTGTTTTGGGTTGAAATATCGCGGGCTCCACTTGGACCTGCAGAGAGTCACTATTAATAGTCTTCGTTTGTTTCGCCAAGGCGGGGCGCCAAGAGTATTTACTCTGGCGCCCCCCCCCCCCCGGTGACACGCTTGATATCTTCTAGACCGTCCTCGCGGAACCGCCTGCTCGGCACGAAATTTTCTTGCCGTACCAAACGTGCGACCACCTCGACGCGGGGTGGTGCAGACAAAGACCATGCATGGTGCTGTATATATAGACTGCTGTGACCATAGCAGGTAGAAAACAACAGAGTACACATCACAACAACTATTAATTGAATAGATGAAAGTACGTCGCACACCCCAGAGAAGAAAAAGTAAAACCAGCGTACGCATGACATTGTATGC
Organism: Nereocystis luetkeana; assembly: GCA_031213475.1. NCBI lineage: Eukaryota > Phaeophyceae > Laminariales > Laminariaceae > Nereocystis > Nereocystis luetkeana. The sequence goes on along the minus strand of JARUPZ010000012.1, from coordinate 5,255,146 downwards.
ATGTATAAATACGTACTTTTACGTACGGCGTACGAGCAGAGTTTATGCGGTAATACAGAAGAATTTCAACCAAGGGAGGGCAGAGGCACACGGAGAGAAAAAACAGTGTACGTACACGTATGGCCGCTCTGACTGGTTCAAATTTGGCCAAAATCAGTTGAAAGCTAGACAGAGTAGAAAAAAGCAGGTGTACATTGGCCTTTTCGTGCCAAAATCAGTTACGATGTCAGCCTGGCCAATAGCAGGGCTCCTGGGGTGTGTTTTGTACTTGTTTTTAGCATGTAACTGATTTTAGCCGAAAAGTGGCCAGGTATACCTGATTTTGGCAAAAACCTAAAATAAAAATAACCAAAACACCACTACGTACTTGTAAGGCCACTTCTTATGGAGTGGGATTTGCAGTCAGTTGGAAATGGTGTTATCAGCACGTTCGCCAGAGCTTTTACCCCGAAACTGGGCGAAACTGCTGTTTCTCGCCTCAGAATGACTTAGACTTTTCTCCAAGACCTATCTAGAGCTGTTTCCCGCTTCTCCATGCGCCCAGATGCAGGAAATCACCTTCGGTACTTTTCCGATGCAACTGGGTCAAATACGATTACGATCAGGGATCGGATCGGAAAAAACGTTTTTTCTGATCCAATCGGGGATTATAATCGTATTTGACCCAGTTGGATCGGAAAAGTACCGGAGGTGATTTCCTGCAACTGGCCATCTGGAGAAGCGGAAAACCTGGGAAAACAGAAATAGGTCTTGGGAGAAAAGTCCGAGTCATTCTGAGGCAAGAAACAGGAGTTTCGCACATTTTTGGGGCAAAAGCTCGTGCGAACGTGCCGATAGCACCATTTCCAACTGACTGCAAATCCGACCGCATAAGCAGAGTAAGACCAAGAACCAAGGGAAAAATAACAAGGGGAAAATAACAGGCAAACCAAAGCACGTATTACCCTCCAGGTAGCGGCAGCAGTTTGTGGTACGAGTAGTGTAGCCAGATTCTCCCTGCTAATCCGCCTGGTACCTTGCTACCCTGACTGCCGTCTCCGCCCTGCGTTCGTCAACTATGCCCGGCCCCTTGGCGTCAGACAACACGAAACAAGCAGAGCAGGCGCGTCATCCACCCACGCCACACGACTCCTTCAATACGGCTTATCAATCGAAAAAAGAAGAGAAATAAATAAAATGAAAATCACGGAGAATCAGCGCAAGAAAGAAAAAAACAAAACAAAAAGAAGAGAAGACAAGGGAACACCACGTTCGAACCAGCTGCACCAGTTGGTGGCACTAGTAGTGTAGTCATGTTCTACTTGCTAGTCGGCCTGGTGCCTTGCTACCCTGTCCGCCATGTCCTTCCTACTTTCGTCTACCGCAGTTTCCCTTCTACTCCTCCTGTTCACCCCCCTCTCCGCATTCCCTTGGTCGGGTGTTCTGCCACTTCTCCTGTTGCCCCCCCCCCCCCCCCCATTCCCTCGGACCCCGTCCACGGCGGATGCGCGGCGCTGCCTACTCATCTCAGCCTCAGCCTCGTGCCACCTCACCATGAACCGTTCGGCTGCTTCAAGGATCCCCCGGTACCACTTACCCGCCTTTTTGGCTGCAGTGGACCACAACGCGGTCTCAACTCCAAACACCAAGGGGGTAACTTCCGTTGACCCTTCGGTGGCTCGGAACTCCCTAAGGTCTTCGACTATGCATCTATGCCAAGTCCTACACTGTCCGCCTGGTCTCGGGTTCTCCCCACCAGCTATCGTCCCGAACATTACCCGACTGGGAAATCGCTCCTTGCTTTGCCGTGCCACGCCCCCCGCAAAAAAAGAGCCGCCGTTTACGAATGGTCGTTTCGATGCTCTCGCAACGTGTCATCTTGAGGGCCTTCGCGTACGAGAGGGTGGCATGGCCAGTACGAAGTCGGCGCTGGAAGCCAATGACTCGCAACAGGACTTGGTGGTGAGCCGTTAGAAGCTTGGCAAAGTGTTTCGCTCTGAGGGTCCACGTCACACCCCGTACAGCAGGGTCTCAAGCACCTCGGCCTTCAGCATTCGGACTTTAAGGCTAAGGGGGGCGGTCGTCCTATCATACAACTCCGGGCCGAACCGTTTGAGGCATGTTCGCATGAGACGGATCCGTCGGTCGATTTCGAGCGAGAGGTCAGCGTTTTCGTGGATAATGCCGCCTAGGTATAAGAACTGGGTCGTCTGCTTACACCTTTGGCCTGCTGCTTCGATGACGAGCGGTGGTGCGAGGGTTGTATGGTCTGGTGTTTGTAGAAGCATTGTCTCTGTCTTCTTTTCCGACACCGTGAGGCCTGCTGCTTCGAAGACAGTCACGATGACTGTCATCATTTTCGCTAGCCCTTCAGCCGACTTCGAGACAATTCCTGCGTCATCGGCGTACAACATGCCCCATACAGCCCTTCGCACGCACGCCAACGGCTCCTGCTTCTCTGTTCGAACTACTCCAACATCACTGAGTTGGACCAAACCCCTTACGATGGCTTCGTCTTGGCTGAAGCGTACTATTAATATTAAATAGTACGACGTGTAACGCAGCAGCGAAGAATACGTTGAACGGTAACGGTGATAGCACGCAGCCTTGCCGCAGCCCCTGCGTGACATCAAACCATTCCGAGTGCTCGCCGTCATCAGTACGCACGCGAGCCCGCATTCCATCGTGGATATTACGGATAATTCTCAGCATCTCGGTTGGTACGCCAAAGCGGCAGATCGATGAAGCACACGTACAGGGGGGTTTTCCTCTGTCGTCCGAGCTCTTGCAACCGGCGCACGACGAACAACATATCAATCGTTGATCGTGCGGGGCGGAACCCGCACTACTGTTCTTCCGGGAGTAATTCCTCGGTCTCGCAGTAGCTGCTGGGGCGGGACGCGACGAAATTCAACAAAACTTTGCCTGCGTGGGCATCAAGCAAAATCCCTCTGTAGTTGCTGCAGTCAGTTCTTTTTGTGAAGGACCTTCATGGTCGCATCTTTCCATTGCTGGGGGACTTCTCCTGTTACCCAAACATTGACAAGGATGTTGTGAAAGCACTGCGCGAATGCCGGGTGGTCGATCTTCAGGAGTTCGGCCGGGAGACGATCTGGCCCGACAGCTTTCCAATTTGACATCCCCTTAAGTGCTTCCGTCGCCTCGTCCATGGATGGTTCATCTTCAAGCGACAGTTTAGGCGGTCGCGGTGGCAAGATGATCGTGGGATCGAGTTTCAGCGACTTTGTGTTCAAGAGGTTTTGGCAAAACCTCGCCCATCGTTCACGAATTCGCACCTTATCCCGTAAGAGCGTGCCATCTTCGTCCCTGATGAACTGTTCGCTCCTCGCTTTAGTCCCTCCCAATCCTACCGTACTCTCTCTTGGTTCCTAGTTTTACTCTGTTTGTATGTAGTACAAGGCGCTTTGCTCCGCGGGCGGCCTACGCCGCCCGCTACGCTCGCTCAGGAAGGAAAAAAGTACATCAAATTATGCGAAGTGACAGAGGTCCACGATTGAGTTTAGTTCGTAATTGCAAACCGGCGACTTGATAATGCCAAGAGTCCCGCCGCCATGCTTCAGGAAAAAACAGCTCCGACGCCAGCTCGGATGCCACATACGCTTCGCGTCGAGGATGTCTGACGTACGTGCATACCCCAGGTAGGATACTACTGTCTGTACTTATTTTCTTCTTTCGATATGCTCTTATGTCTGTACTCGTATGTACGAAGAAGGCGAAAGCACAGCACGGCACAGCAGCAAAAACAATGAAAATGAAACCGAAAACTCGGAAAGGAAAAAAAATCCCCGTCCCCTCTCGTGTAATATTTTTCTGCCTGATTGGAACACCTTACACCCGGTCGAAAAGAAGAAAAGAAAAAAATCGCACAGAAGAGCTTCTCTCTCAGCCTCGTACGCCGCCCGCCTCTCTCGCGACCACCTCGCTACCGATTCGGTCCGGGTAAAGCTCTTATCACCCTCTGCCACTATCAGCCCCGTCGCCCGCCTCGCGTGAAGCCCGGTGCTCACCGTGACCGTCGTTCGCCAGCTCGACAACGTTGGTGTTCAAACTGCACATCTCCCTCTTTCAACTTCAGCGTGGTCGCAAAAATAAGCACCGCTTGAATATTATCTTGCCGTCCCGAACGACCCTTATAACTCGTACATACTCTATCAAAAGTCATAGATGGAGGGGCAGACAAAGCCCGTTCATGCATCCCTCGTGTCTCGAGGCACACGCGACGCCTAGGCACGAAAGCGGCGACCGCGCTCCTTGCAACCCCCCCTCTACCCGCCAGCACCCGCTGACACCCACGACGGTGCCGGGCTCTCCCGCGGTGCCGTGCTCGGAGTACACGCACGCACACGAAACGAAATAAGAAAAAAGGAAGAAAGGACCGAGAGTGCCAAGAGAAATGGAGAAAACAAAGAACTGCTGGAAAGGTCCGGCAAGTATTGAAAGGAGGCGGTTTGGAAGTGGGAGCTCTGAGAGGCCAGGGATGTACCCACCGAGCACGCTCAGGGGTTGTGATCTAGGTATGTAGTTCTATGTAGTGTGTGTTATTCACCCGTTCTTTCTATCCGTCGACATCCAGCACAGTGGCCGTGCCGATTCTTCAATCCTAGAAGAGATACGAGCTGGGCCAGCCGAGGTGCTAATTTTTGGGTTGATCGGCGATGCCCCGCTGTTGGGATGTGATTTTTTTACACCGCCGTGTAGACCATGCACCAACCAACAAACGGAAAACTCGCCTTTTCTTTTTTTTAGATTTGTTCGAGGGATATGACCGATACACCGATCCGAAAAAAATACAAAAACGGCCATAACTTGTCTGGAAAAAACAAAAACAAAAAAGGCGTGTTCTCGGTTTGTTTGCGCATGCGGTTCAAATATGAGGTTTCATTTTTGGGTCGAAACGCGCGACATTGAGCGGGGCATCGCAGAGAAACCCACATTTCTCGTAATTACTTGTTTTAAGTAGGAAAATCGTGTTTTGGTAAATATCTCTTGATGGGTGGCGAGTTGGGCAACGAAAGTAATATCGACGTTCCCCTATTAATAGGGTCTTCAGCTACGCCTCCACCAATTTTCGCCTCAATCGGGAACGACGATTTCGTTGCGAAATTTGTGTCGAAAAATTGGCGTTTTTTAGTTTCCGCCGATAACTCGTCGAGATCGAGTCGGAATAAAAAAATATTGATTTTAATATGCATTTTTTTTTCTGCGCGTGCAGTGTAGTGTCAGGGCCAGTGCCTCCAAATTTCAACTCCAAATTTGCAGTGGTTCACGAGATACGACATTCGGATGGTATATCCATTTTTCGGCTGGCCCAGCTCGTACAAGTTCTGTGGTCACAAAGTTACGCCACAGATATACTACTGTACGTTGTATGTAATGGTGCTGTTTCTTTAACTCGTTCTTTTAGTGTCGCTGCCCCATCTCCTGAGGGGAGGCACGACAGATTTTTCTTTTAATTTCCCGATTATTTTTCCCTTCGATTTGTGTCTTTGCTTTCTGTTTTTTTTTGTTTTTTTTCGTTTCTTCTGTCTTTCATAGAATGTGTATGTAGTGCTTCTTGTAAACAGTACAGTATGATGACAGGGCATTGGGTTGTCTACTGCATAACAATGTTGTAGTATCTCTCTCTGTATCCACATAACTTGTGCCACGGTAACTCTCTAGGATTGAAGAATCGGCACGGACACTGGTTGTGCAGGATGTCGACGGGTAGAAATAGCGGTTTAATGTTCAATGTCAAGAACACACAATACCCTGGTCGAATCGAGCCAAAATCAGTGCCAATGTCAGTCTGGCCAATAGCAGGGCTCCTGGAGTGTGATTTGTACTTGATTCTAGTATTAACTGGTTTTGGTCAAAAAGTGGCCAGATGTCCCTGATTTTGGCGAAAACCTTTATTTTCAGGCTATTTAGCCTAAAAATAACGTGAAGGGGGTGGGGGGGGTGGAGGGTGATACAGCTCCGCGGGTGGAGGGCGATATAAAGCTCCGCGGTCTATGGTGCCCAGCACCATGACTTCGATGCTGGGTTTAATTCCCGGGTTGCGACGCTTTTTTTTTGTTCGCATCCGACGATTTGTTACCGTTCGACGATTCTGACCGTTTACGGTTAGCGCGGCGGTTCCTGCGGAGGACTAAATCAAATATATTTCTGCCCCTTGTCGGTGGGAGCAGGGATGCCAAAAGGGATCACATCCGGGTGGGATTAGGTCCGGGTGGGATTAGGAGAGCCAAGCAAGGGGCTGTTTTGATTTCCCGCTTTAATGGAGAATATTCCCAGAAAATTATTTCCCTACGGCATGGAGAACTCTACTGGATGGAACTAAGAGCTGTAGGATCAAAGTGCGCCACTCGCTAGCCAACTGCAAAAAACACGAACGTCAACCTCCTGGGCTGTGTTGGATCACCCTCTGCAATTTTACATGTGTGTGCATACTGCTGTGCGTTTTCATGCATCAAGGGCAGAAGAGGTCTAGAGAACATGCACGATAATGAGGTCTTCACCAAACCAAAACACGTACCAGGTACTACAACAAAGCAGTACGTCAAGACCTGCCGCAAACATTTACAGGGGAGCACCTACCAGTATCATAGGGGTCAGACGTGTATCATACAATTTTTCCAGTGTCTTGAGTGCCCTGGCCCTGAAGTGTCTGAACTGCTACAAACAAACTTTCGAATGTCTTGTGTCATAGATGCCTCATATAGGGGGGGACGTTTCCGTTACTAGTACGTCACGTGCTCTCATACTCGTATTATTAGTACCTAACTGTCTGTCTCCTCATACTGATACAATCTACGTAGACGTTTCCGTTAGTAACAAGTCACGTGCTCTCGTACTGGTAGGTATTGCACCGCTTTATGGCTACTGGTACGTGATACCATCACATTAGCCCACCCTGAATGGTCGTAGATGCAGACCACACCACGATCAAAGGATGACGACCACGTCATCCCAGAAATCGAAAGGGGAGTCGAAGATGCGGCTATTCGCAACAAACAAAATAAAGCTATAAATATACCCCACACCTCGTATTGAGGCTCGACGCCTCATGCGTGAGACAAACGCATAATACGAGACGAATAAACTACGATAAAATGTCAACGGCAAGCGAACTACGAACCGGGGCGCGAAGGTGCCGAAAAAGGAATCCAAAACACGTAAGCCGAGAAAGTAACAGGCAAAAGGAACAACGGTGCACGCTGCGATGCACAAAAGCAAGGCCCTGAACTTGGACTAGAAAAAGGTTGCGGAGCGCGGAGCAAATGATCGGACCAAAGGAAAAACACAGATACCGGCCGAAGGAAGGCGCAAAAAAAAATCCTGAAGGTTGAAGGCAGTGCGAAAGCAAGAAGTGCGCTGCAAAGCTTGAAAACAAAGATAGTGGGGTCGACAACGAAGGAAACAGAGGCCGGCAACAACGTGTGGTCAATTGCCTATCAATGTAGGACACAGAAAAGCTAGGTGGTAACACGCACTACGCGCAAGCCCAAAGTCAGCGAGATTACACGTCCGAAAACAAGTGGGCCAAGAAAAGAGACATCAAAAGAGAAGGCCTCATATGCCACAAAAACGAAAAACAACTGCACGTGTCCTAAAGTATACTGAAGGAACTGAAGGTATGTGCAGGGCGTAGGAAAGACTAGTCGTGGAAAAGACGGGTATGCCAAGGCCATAAGGGCCAAGAAGGTACGCCTTGCACACTATAACGGTCGCACGATCGAAGTCTCATTACGAGGTGTGGGGTAGATTTATGGCTTCGTTTATTAATAGTTTGTTTCGAATAGCCGCACCTTCGACTCCCCTTTTCGATTATAGTATGATGTGGTCGTCATCCTTGATCGTCGTGTGGTCTGCGTCTACGACTATTCAGGGTGGGCTAATGTGATGTTATCACGTTCCAGTAGCTATAAAGCGGTGCGATACATACGGGTATGAGAGAACGTGACGTGTTACTAACGGAAACGTCTCCGTAGATTGTATCCGCATGAGGAGACAGTCAGATAAGTGCTACGAGTAGAACTGCACGTGACGTCCTATTAACGGAAGGGTTCAGTAGATTGTACGTGTATGAAGATACATGTCCAGGGGACAGTCTGGTACTTGACTGTCCCCCTCTGTGGCACTCTGATCTCGCACTCGATCATTGGGCTCCCTTGAGGTAAGCAACAAGAAGAACTTTACCAAGAAGAGGCGTGTCCTCGCCAGCATCGACATCCCTGCGTCCTCCTCTTTAAGGGGCTTCTTTACATTACTTGTGCACCCCAGCCCTCCCGTGCGAACTGCTGCTTCAGTGCATGAGCTGGTACTGGCCGAAATCAATTTGAAGTCGAGGCTGTAAGTATTATCGTCTCGTCGACCCTCGGTAGCAACCGGGGGAGTCACCGGCCAGTAGTCAATCGCGGGGAAAACAACGGAAAACGAGCGAACGGTTACACGCATTTTGAAAAAATTGAGTATCGACCGATCGATTGAACTCACAGCTGACGTGTTTTTTTTTGTTTTCATAAAAACTAGGGTCAGAAATAATGGATATTTGAAGATTTCTGGCGAAAAAACGTCACGTCCTCAGAACGTGCATGCAATATGGACGAACAACAACTGCTGTCACACTCATACGACTCAGGAGAAACAGAAAACTGCTCAAGGAAGCGTTTAGAAAAGATAAAACTAAAAAGGGGAACATCCTGAAGAATCTACCGGTATTTTTGACAGCAGTCCCGCCGAGTCAATCGCGAGTTTTCGGGGGGGAAAAACAGTTTTCGGAGCCCTTCAAAATTTCCCATATCATACGATATAATACAATAGTTGGGCTTTGTTATATCGTGATCGCAAAACGCGATACTATTACAGGGGACCTAGATACGGGTAGAAAGAACGGTTTAATGTGAAGAACACACACACTTACTTACGAAGAGTAAATAGGACCAAATGTTGTCAATAAAAATACCTGGTATGTAAATATAAATCTGTATACCTGGTATTTAATGTACAGGTTTTTGTTTTTAAACATTCCTATTTACCATGGTCCCTCGTAGTAGTGGTGGGTACCTGGTATAAAACACTAGTACTACGATCGTATTTTATGTTGTACCTGGTGTACCAGTTACCACCTACAGCCCCAGCACCAGCTACCAGGTATGCGACACAAACAACAACAATTAATTAGCAGGATACGCACGGTACATCAACAGATACGAAGTATATATACCTGGCCAACGACGATACCAACGGAGCCCGACACGAGGCCGGCGATGCAGTCAACAGCTACGTCCCTGAAGCTGCCGATATCGACCTCCTCATCATCATCCTTGCATTCCGTGCGCGCTCGTCCCTGCGTCGGGTACCGTCGATGGTGTTGCTCGGCAACCGCTCCTTCCACCTCCACCGTCATTGTGCCAGCTTCCGTACCTACCCGCAGACCGCTGAGCTGCAGAGGAAGGTTTGAAGTCTAACAAATATGCAATGCGAATGGAATATGCGATGCGATACTGGTGTATGATATGCAGAATGCAAAGTTGAATTTTGGTCGTTGCGTTGAAACTTGGTCTGCGGTTGCCTCGGTTGGCCGGTTACTTTGCCAGGGTCAATTAAGATAATTTCCCGTTCAGAACATGCGTATAATGTAGAATGAACTCCTCACCGGATTTTTAATTTCTTTCTCGTCGCCGTTTAATCAAAATCTCATCGACGATGAACCTCAAGGAGCACGTGCTAGAGGAACTGGTGGGTGGTAACGACGCGCAATGTATGTTACGCGAGTATGTGTCAACTACTGGGTGCACCTGGCGCTGCTAGGCTCGTTGTAGTTTTTCTCGTTGGAGCTCTTCGGAAAGTTCGAAATGTTTTTTTTTCTCGATACCTGTACAACGTGTTTGTTTCTTGCACCTGACGTCAAGTTGTTACTTGATCCCCTCCCAGTGCATGCCCACAGCAGCACTGCTATAGCCACATCCAATGCGTGTGGGCGGCCACTCTGCTCTAGCGCGCCGCGTCCTTCTCTTGGTACTGTTGTAGCGTGCATCACAGGCGTCGATAGCGTCAACAGCAGAGGTATTCGTGTGCTGTTTCAATACAGAGTACGTGTTTTTTGGACGCCGGTTTTCTGATCTTTTCTTCTCCATGTGGTGCGGTGTGGTATTCAGTGCGAGGCCCACGCATTTATATGCTGCAATTGTATCAGTAACGCCATACTCGTACCTCGTGGCGGCAACCGCGTGGCGAAAAAAAATGTAAAATGGGTACCAGGTACCTGGTACGTACCGGTAATACTTATGTACCTGGTACCAGGTAATGGGTACGTAAAAGTAAGAGCTCTCGTCATACTGAAGTTGTCGTATGAATATGCTACCATACCCGCGTGGGTGCAAGAGCGCCGCATCTGCTGCATGCTACCTGGTACACATGCATGTAATGAATTTTCGCACCCGCAGACGAACCTCGAAACAAACAAAGCAGTATCTGTACACCGCTGTAGACTGCTGACGACTATTAATAGCAGGTACCTGGTAGAGGACAAGGCAGTTGCCTGTTTAGTTTTGCTGTACGTACGAGTTACCTGGTGTGTTATTTATCGCTCGCGGACAAGACCGAAGCAAATTGCTCGCGGACAAGACCGAAGCAAAGCACGTCAGGTTGGACGTTTCCTCCAACTCGCGCTTGCTTGTGAACGTAACCCAAAAACTCGTCGCCAAGATGCTATTATATCAATACAAGTATGTGGGACCTAGTACGTGTAAGGCCGGTCGCCCTGGTGTTTCAAGTGGTTAACCTCGAATTCTATTTGTGATTGAGTGCTGGGTTCGAGCCCCAGGTGGGTCGGACATTTGACTTTATTTGCAAAAAAAAAAAAAAAAGGATTCAATTGTTGAGAGCGCCTTGCAGCGTGGGAAGGCACAATTCGATGCGAGTCGACGAGGGAAGAAAATGCTGAAATCTTCTCGCGATAAAAAGGAAGGCACGTACCGTAGCGGGAAGGGAGTAGAAGAGCCTGCTATGTGACCCCGGATCTGAGCTACGAGTTGGAAGGAGAGAGAGAATAATAAATGTGATGAGCAAAAAAAAAAGAAAAAAAAAAATACAGCCGTGTACTGGAGAGAGACCGCGGGTTTTGCCCCTCGACTGACCTCCACCCTGCACTAAAACCAGTATAATAAAAGTCGAAAGGGGCCTTGACGCGTCCCGAAAGACCGGTCTCCTGTACTCCTTACAGCAGTATTAATAGTAGCGTCCTTGCCTGGGTACCCCTCTGGTACAACTACAGCTGTAAGTACCAGGTGCAATACCACCACCTTGCAAACAACCTCGTGCAACACCTTTGGGACATTTCTATCTTGCACGTACCCCCAGACCCAACCCGATCCTGACCCTAACCCTATGTGACCCTAACCCCAGCTCTGTGGAGTACTCGGGGTCGGCACGGACGGTCGCGCGCGGCCCTAACCCTGACCCCAACTGCTGGGAGGGCTTGAGGCCGGCCGGCAGCGGCGGTCGCGCGGCTCCGTCGCGTTGTTGTAGGTGGCGTTCGAAAAAAACGAAAAAAACAAAACCTGGATCAATCATACATCAGCAGTGGTGTTACCCCTATTTTTTCAGCAGGTGGTGTTCCATACTGGTGTTGATACGGAGCCTCTCGTCTTTTTTTTCCAATCGTATATAACTCGTTGCTCTTGGCATGTTGTGTTGTTGTTGTTGCTGTTGTTGTTGTTGTCTCGTTTATTCTTCGTCGGCGTTCTCTTATCCTGCTGTGCTCGTCCTCTCTTGCGCTTGCGCGTGTGTGTTTGTTGTTGCTGCTGTTGTTTGCCGATGGCCGCAGGAGCTCCACGAGTACTACGTCCGGGACGCTCTGCAGTGCTTGTTGCACACGATATTATTTGTCCGCGCTCCGGGGTCGCTCCGTCCACGAGAGGCAAGCTTCACATTACGTACATATCAAATTATGTTAAACGTATCTTCAAATGATTTATCGTCGTGATCGCTGATGCCGGTTGGCATCTACGATCATAGTCTTGGCGTCTTGGCCCGTCAAGGCCTTCTCTCGTTTGTTGTACTCGTAGTGCAGCAGCATTGCGTATTGGTTTGTGCTTGGTTGCAGGGAGTTAAACGTATTGGTAGGCTTTACTTAGGATTACTATATTAGTTTTTGTGGGGGGAGATTCTTGACGGCTGTCCGTCCAGAGGTAAGGATGTCGTCAACCATCGCATCATGTTTTGGTCATGATCGTAGTGGTATGACATTTTAAACCTTCAGCAATATATATTGGCAATGTTGATGGAGCTTTCCGGTGTATGCAGCAGCAACAAGTATAATACCAATACGTACTGCAGATATTACCGATCACCAGTTTCACACACGTACATCAGGCATTATGGTATGACCAATTACTCTTGTCAATGGTGCTAAACTGCCCTCTTCTAATTCCCAGTAGGTTGTTGCCGAATCGCGGGTGCATTTCTACAGGAGTACTCGTATAACTGGCACGTACCCGTATGCATTCAGCAGCTCTGCTGGAGAGTTGGGCTACGTAAACAGCTAGAATCGGCGTTTATCTTATGGCAGCAGCAGCAGCAGCCTTCTCGCCGTGATACGCCTGTCGTAGTGGTGATCGGTAGAAGCTACGCTGGTGCTGTTATCGTGTGTTACTACATCGTACTATTAATATTACGGGGGGCCATAGTTAATAGGACCAAATATTGTTAGTAAAAATGGTTAAATATATAGGTTTTTATATATGCCATACCTGGTAGGTCCTATTAACTGCGGTCCCCCGTAATAGTAGCTGTTCGGGGTGCTTTTCTATTTTTTCGTTTCGATATACAGGTAGCTGTGCGCCGGTATTGTTGCGTATACGTAAGCCTGCCGTAACGCCGCAGCAATACGCTAAAACGTCCAGAGTTGTAGAGTATTATAGCGTGTCTACCACCGTCCGTGCGTTCTATTAAAAATTATACCTGGTAGTAGCTTGCAAATAGCTCCCACGATCCGCTTTTTTTCTGCAGACAATACCATCGAACCATCCGAATACTCCCTCCCGCTCTCCCTTCCTCCCTTCGCCCCCATGCCCCTTGCTCTTCGTCTCTTACCCCCCCCCCCCCCCCCCCCCACCCCCTCCCGCCTTTCTTATTTCCCTTACCTTTTATTGTTTCCGACGTCGACCCGCCACTCTCCGGTGTCTATCGCTTCGTTCTTCTCTTCTGGTGCTGCACCTGTTTTCCCGCCCCCTCATGCGGCAACAACACCAACAACAACAACCACAACAATGTCATCGTCAGTCTCACTGCGAGAATTTCGGGCTTTCTTTCGCCCGGTGTGGAGCTCGCGACGTCGATGTTGCGGTGAGAGAGCGAAGGAAGCATGTCTTGCGAGGGGAGGGGGGAGGTGTACTCATTATCATGCATGGCCGTGGTCGTATGACAATAGACCCTCGCATCCCTACAATGCCGGGACGGAGCACGTCGGGTTTTCACCGAGCAGGCGGACTTGCGTATGGACGACAGCATCAATGAATTGATTATTTTCTGGTGTGGCCACTTCCAGAGACAGAATAGGTTTGCTATGGAACTGCCTCGTGGGTGCCTTACCATGTTCACACCATGTGATACGATCATCCCCTTGTGCGGATTTAAGGTTCTGCCCGCACAAAAATGATCTAACTCGACCGCCAGCCGTGGTACCGCTGTTGCTGCTGGTTTTTATTGCGGGCGGGTGTTGGTGGTGTTGTTGATACTGTTGATGGCCGATATTGTCGCTATTGTGTTCTTGTTGATTCTTGCTGTCATGGATGTTGTCGCTAAATGAAGGTGCTGCTTGTGCTGGTGTTGTCAATCACGCATGCAGGTGGACGGGGCGTTGGAAGGCTTTTGGCGAAGCCTTCGCCCCGCCGGGCCGGACCTGTCCAAGGGCTGGATCGCAACCAGCTTCTTCATGCGAAGAGTGAGAGACCAGCGAACCGATTTTTGTTTTTTCGCACAACCGAGAATGGCAACGGAGGCGTTTTTTTATAGAAATATAGGCCGTTCCGAACGGAAATATAGAGAGCGTTTATACTTGAATCTGAAGACCCAGCGGTCCTTATATTTCCGCGCAGAGTGGTATACTGTACGCGACAGCATTTAAGTGATCAGGAGTTGAGAATTTCAGGCTGGACTTTTGGACGAAAATGAGGATGCGACCGTTTTTTAACCGAAATTAGAGTAGGACAAATCCTGCCATACATGCACGATATTCGAGTCTGGTCCAGAATAACAGAGTATTAGGAAGTGGTGTCGCGTTCATCTTCAATGGGCCTCGGGGCATCGAGAGAGAGGAAGGCGAACAGACGGGAATAAGTGGCCGGGCGGATAAACGGGCATACCGGAAAGTGTTGAAAGGGTCACCCCGTTCGCATTTGATTTCGTCGAGGACACGGGTTCGAACCTCAAATCGAGCATTTCTCCGACATAGAAACGCTTGCGCGTGCGTTCCTGAAAACATACCTCCCTGTATCTCCCTGGTTCCCCAGGTATTGAAACGAAGCGGGTGAGTCAGTGTACGGCCGTACACGGCGGTTCCGACGCCCCAAATACCCCGCCTATCAGAGGGGGGGAGAGTGTTAAATGGATACCCTGGGCTGGGTAGTCGATCTATCTTTTGCCCCTACGTAGAGCTCAGTAGGTAACACCTTCACAGTAGCCAGACAGAGAAACGAAGAGATAGGGAGACAAATAAACAGACAGGTATTCACCGCTCTGGGCGTAAATGTAGGTGTCGTTTGTACATTAATATCAATACCCAACGTTCCTTATATGTACGCCCTGATTGGTAGTAATAAGCAGGGCTCTTAACGTGTCATGACCCGACTCGCCTGTCGAGTCAGCCTGATGTTTTTGAAACATCACGGGTCGGCTCGGGTCAGGAGGTTTTTGAAGCTCTCACGGGTCGGGTCACAACCCTGACCCGACCTGACCCGGCCCGACCCGACCCGCAAGGTCTGGCTGACCCAACCCGCGAATAGCCTTCGGTAATGAGCAGATGAGACAGGCAGGCAGACTGACACACAGGTAGACAGACAAGGCAGGCATGCAGATATAAGCATGCGCCGTCGCAGCAACAGCCCAAGCCATCGCGCTATCGCATGATGATGGTACTGCTGTAATACACGCGGCCGGTGTTCGGAGCGGGCAGCGACGACGAGCGACGACGGCGGCGAGTCGGGAAACCGGGGGGGGGGGGGTACTCGACGACATGCATGGCCGTAGTCGTACTGCTGTATGACCATGGGGGGTGGGGGTGGTTGAATTGGTCGGTGAGAGTCGGACTGTTTTGCCGCGTTTTTTTCTTCATTTTTTTTTTTTCTTGTTTTTGTTTTTACCGGCTTGTTCTTGCCCTCTCTGCGGTCGGCCTTCTAGGTGAAGAAGTCGTTCGGGCTGTTCCTGAAGGAGGAAAAGGTGGTGTGGGAGCACTGGGTCATTCCTGTGCTGGTGAATACTTCTCCTCACCCCACGGAGGACGACGAAACGTCCGGTAAGAGGGAGAGAGAGGGCGGAGAGAGAGAGAGAGAGAGAGAGAGAGAGAGAGAGAGAGAGAGAGAGAGAGCAGTGGAGAGGGGACGGCAGAATGATGCAGAAATCCAGGAGTAGAGAGAGAGAGTGAAAGCGAGGGAGGGAGGGAGGGAGGGAGCTAAGTATAGCCGTGCTAGCCGTGCCCTCTTCTCGTGCGCTGAAGCACGCCGTCCCTGTGTGTGAATATTCACAAGTAAACAGCAAACACATGTCCATCGAGAGCGGCTTGCCATTATTTTTTTTTCTCGAAATGTGCGCCCGCGCCCCCCCCCCCCCCCCCCCCTTTCCCCTTTTGCTAACTCGTACTCGGCAGTTCTAGCCCGGCGGCGGCTGCAGAAGACGGCCGTGGACTTGCTCCAGTCGCGTATGCTGGACATCCTGTGCAACGTTAACTCGTGCATCGACCACGTCCCGCCAGTCGGCACGGAGTACGAATTTGAGGCGAGAGAAGGAGGCAGCAAAGCCACCCTACATGTACGGTAGATAAGAGTGTTGCAGAGTTTATAAATACCGTGATAACGACGGGAATATTCTGAAGGCAAGCAGAGGCACCAACATTCCGTGTACACAGCAAGAGCCTACTCCATCGCAAGGGTTGGAGGCCATCGTTACCCGGCAGCGTTGACTAAAAAGGGGTTGCAGTCCCTCGGGTTGCATCTGAGGTCCAGTACTTGACAACTTTTTAGGACTGCAGTCCCATCTTAGGAACAAACCACTCGAATTTGTAAGTAGTTTGTCCCCATAACGGGACTGCAGTACTAAATGGGTCAACAACCAGTCGACCCTGGACCGTGCCCTCGTTAGATATGCGCCACAATTGCTTCTCCATCAGTCAGCGCTGACTTGTGGACTTGTGATTATGTTGCATACCTAACAGAGGCTCCCTTTTGGTCCACCCAAGCATGTGTGACTGACTGGGGGCTTGTCAGCTGAGTAGCCAACCGCCCCATAAATTTGCAGTCCAATATTTGCGTTGCTCCTGTTGTTCGTATTTTTTTAGTGAAAAATGGTTGGTAAGTGCCTGCCTTCCAAGGCAAATACATCGGCCTTGTCGATCGAGTTCCGGCGTACTCTTCTTTTTTCAATGGAAATCGGTTTTGAGGGGTAAGGCATGGACCTCCTCTCCTCATGTGAATAACTTGAGGTGCACTATTAATAGGTAGCGATAGCGATGGATTGTTAGTAGGCGCGGTCGCGTTCCGAGAAAGGTCACGGCGGGAGGAGGGAGGGAGAGGTGAAGACAGGGAGGATGGGGGGGGGGGTACTCGATATCATGCATGGCCGCAGTTGTATGACCGTAGAGGGGGCTGCTTTCGGCGTGAGCTCCGCCTTGTAGGGGCAGCTGGCCTGTTGTTGCGTCGGTTGCGGGTGGGCCGCCGATTCCGCGGCATTTATATGCGGGGTATAGGCGCGGTGCCTCTGATGGTGGCGCGAGAAACGCGGGGAGGGGTGTTCCGAGAATAATCGAGGGCGTTCCGATACGCCAAAACCGCGGTCGCCCTTGCCCCCTTTACCCACTACCACCACCACCACCAACCGTGACCACTATCAGTATCAGTTTCAAGGAATTATCTGGCAGACCACGGTCACACAAGGACCCCGCCCGCGCCCCCGTTTGTTCGTTCTTAGTCCTTGGCGTGGGCACTTTTGTTATTTTCCCGCATCCCTGAGATGTCGAGAGCTCGCCCATTACGAGTACTATTGCCATGCTGGAGTCCAAACCGTTTATTGTCTGTTGGATGTGTTTTTCAGAATTGCGACTGGGCGCCGCGCTGTGCGGCAGAGCCCGAAGGCATGTACGGAAGACATTGTTTTCGCTGCATTGGTGGAATACGCAAAAGTGCCGCAAGCTTGTTCAACGCCGCCCTTGCCCAGCCTCTCCTACCTTCTTCCCCCCTCCCCCCCCCCCCCTTCCCCTCCTCCCCGCTATGCCTCCGCCGCCCCCGGCTATGCATGATATTGAGTACACCCCCTCCACCCCCCCCGACTCCCCGCTCCGCCCCCTCCACCCCCCCCTCCTGATGCATCAACAGATGGCCTCAGCTCCTAAGGGAGATCGAAGAGAGTCGGTGTACGCGAGGCTGATGCAAACCCCGTCCCCTCTTAACCTGTGAATTCTTTTTGTGTGTGTTTTTGTGGGAATGATCGGTCGGTCGCGGGTTTCAGGTCGCTCGGGTGAATTGAGCCAATAAGAACGGCAGCCCGCGGGCTGTTGGCTTTGCCGGTCGTGGTTTTTTCGGGTCGATCGGGTGGATTAAGCCAACAAGAACGGCAGCCCGCGGGCTGTTGGTCATGGTCGGTCGTGTGTTTCAGGTTGCTCGGGTGATTCGAGCCAGTATGAGCAACAGCATGCGGTGCCTGTTGTTGGCTTTGTTTCTGCTTTCAGAAGCTTGGCCTTCAGGGTAAGGCGTGGCCTTTACGGAAGGGCGTGGCCTATAGGGGGGGGCGATTGTTGACTGCCCCCCCTGCTGGAAGCCTCGGGGGTGTGTGCGGGATGGGTTTGGCGTGGGTGGGCAGCCTGTGAGGCTGCCTCTATGACCCTTTCGGGTACGTGTACCTGCGCTGACGATCTCGCTGACTGGCGACCCTGCCTGCCTGCCTGCCTGCCTGCCTGCCTGCGTACGTTTGGTGTGAGGGTTGTTGCTTTCAGTCCTACACGTGCACGTTGTTTACTGCGTTGTTTGCGTTTTTTTGTGCCATTTTTTTATAGATGACGGAGGGTTGATGGATTGATTGAATGCTTGATTGTGGTTGGTTGGTATATCTAGTTGTTCTCGGTCGTTCACAGCGGAAGGAAGGCTTCTTGATTGGGCAGCCGCCGTCTTTGCTGCTGCTGCTGCTACTGCTGCTGGTGTTTTTTTTGTCTCGGTGGCTTGTGTTTCGGAAGATAACCCGGGGCCCCCTGCCCCCAACGGCCATCACTTGTTTATTCATTTTTAAGTCTACAAACGCGTGACCCTGCATCTTCCTATTTTTGTGACGAAGCGCCCCTGATCAATCCTTGGCGGTGGGCGGGCAGGCCCGCAGTGGGTTTTGTTGTGGCACTCATGTTGAGCGTGTTTGTTGCAGTGCGATACTGCTGTTCATTGTAGTTTTTTTGCAGATCGTTCAGTGGGTCTGCCGCAGTACTGCTGTTCTGCAGGTGTGTCGGAGTACCCTTCAGTAGGCTTGTTGAAATATATCAATAGGTTTGTCGCAGTACAGCAACGGGACAGCTGTGGGTCTGTCGCAGTACAGCAATAGGTCAGCATGTAGGTTTTGATGCAGTATGTGTACAGTAGTATCAATAGTACGTAGGGTCAGATTTCTCCTGGAGCCGATACTATTAATAGGAAGGCGACGAGGGAGAGAGCGACGGAGATACTTGAAAGAGAGACGGGGATAAACAGGCAGATGAAAGAAAAATACCAGAGAAGACAGGCAAGGGATAACTAAAACAAAGAAAGGATAAGCCATAAATAAAACGCGAGAGATGTTTACCGCTACTGCAGTAGTACTTTTGCTGCTGATGTTGATGTTTTGGTGGTCTCGTCGTGGTTGTACCCGTAACCTGTTGATTTTGCCGAAGATGGGTGTCAATCGCCGCTCGCGGCAACACCGCGCGCACGCGATGTACCACTCTGACCGGGAATATAGTCACCGTTTCACATTAACATCAATAGTATAAATGTGTGTTATATTCACGGACCAGTGTGGTATACGTACGTTCGGCAACTCAACGCGCTGTTTTGATTTTTTAGCTTGTTGTCATGCATGTTTTCTATGCAGTGCAGAACGCTGATTTTTGCGCGAGAACAGGAGAAAATTGGCAGGGGCGGGGGGGGAAGGGGGGGGGTGTACTCTTGTCGTGCATGGCCGTATTCGTATGACCATGTTGACCCTCGTATCCCTACGATGCCGAGACGGAGCACGTCGGGATTTCACCGAACACGACCAGGCAAGCATTGCTTGCACCAAGCGCGAAGCGCCGTGAGGTGTTGGGCCGGGGGGGGGGGGGGGGGTCTCCTGTGGTCTCCTGAGGTGTGATTATTTGTTGTGTAGCTCGGTTTGTCTCGTTCTTCCAGTACGGACAACACTATAGTTGCTTCGCTCGACCGGCGGTGTCCGCGGGGGAGGGATGAGGGGGGGGTGGTCCTCTGTTTTGCCGTTTCCGTTTTTCCAGGCGTATTTTTTTCTTGTGCGCTTGATTTTTCGGCGCGGGCGTGGGTGGGGAGGGAAGGGAGCACTCAGCCACACGCGCCATATATACGATCAACAGCAATACTGGTAGTTTTACCTGTACGAGTAGTACAATGTTGTATATACTCTGTATGCACCAGGTATAGGTTTAGTATGAGAAGGAAATATAAAAAGTGCACGTACTTGAAAAAGTCCAAATCGGTTTTCTTTCCGATTGGCGAGATTGTTCCGAGTCGATCTTTCTGATTGACCTTATTTTTCCGAATCGATGTTTGTTTCCGATTGACGCGGCCTTTGCGGATCGATGTTTCCGACTGGCGCGCGATCTTGCAGAATCGATGTTTGCGATTAGCGTGACCTTCCCGAATCGATATTTCCGACTATTGATGCCATATAAATATATTTCCAAATATTTTTTTCCGATTGTTATCGCGATCTATATCCGAGTCGACATTATGTTATGTCCGATTGATGCGATATTTCCGCCTACCGTTGACGACGCGTTCGTTGTTGTTGTATGTGTAACGTATCCATCTGCTTTTTTTCGTTCTCGACCGAGAACGATGATCAGATGATCAGAGATTAGTTATTAATAGTGCTATCATCGCTGTGATGTGCTTCTGTTATTTACTGTTTATACATACAAAGAAGGGTGCCAGGTAACCCTAAATTTCATGCACAGCAGCACTATATTACCAGGTATGTAAATACCAGGTATGAAATAACCGTTGTAGCAACAGGAAGATATCCTGTCAACAGAGGAAGATGAAAAAAAAAAAAACTTACTACAATATACCTGGTACCTGGTAGTAACTTTTACCAGGATACAAGTATATACTCTGTGCTGCACAGGTGAGTGCCGTTCCTGGCCAAAAGTCGTCGGTTCGCTATTTGGCTGGTTATTTTCTTGTCTGTCCCAGACTCTGACTGGTCTCTGCGTGCCTGCCTGCCTGTCATATTTTTTCAGATTCTGACTTTGCCGGTCGCCCCGGTGGTTCAAGTGGTTAACCTCGAATTCTTCTTGTTTGAGTCCTGGGTTCGAGCCCCAGGTGGGTCGGACATTTGACTTTATTTGCAAAAAAAAAAGGATTCAGTTGTTGAGAGCGCCTTGCAGCGTGGGTAGGCACAATTCGACTCGAGTCGACGAGGGAAGAAAAGGCCGGAATCTTCTCGCGATAAAAGTGAAGGCACGTATACCGTAGCGGGAAGGGGGGAGAAGAGCCTGCTATGTGACCCCGGATCTGAGTTACGAGTGGGAAGGAGAGAGAGAAGAAGATGTGCGAAGATAATGAATGGGATGAACAAAAATAAAAAATAAAATAAATACTATACATGTGTGCTTCGAAGTTCGAAGTATATAGTCGAATCTGCAGCTTTTTTTGTCGTCAACCCCCTTTTTTTTGCGAAAATTGCTTATTATTATTACAGATTAATGACTACCAGGTACCTGGTACTCTGATTCCAAGTAACCCTGGTAGAATATTAGTATTTACCTGGTACCTGGTACATCAGAAGTATATAGTTTAGTACCTACCTGGTGTTATTATTTTTAGCAGTTTTTGGCCACGAATGAAAATATATACCTGCTGCTACTGCTGTAAGCAGTAGTACACGAGTCATACAGGAAGCACACAAAAAAGAGGCATCTTCTCCACATACGATCCCTTCTGTCTTGCCTGGTCTTTCTCTTTTTTTTTTGCGCCCCGGAGAACGAAATTGTTTGTCTGCTCTTTCTTTTTGCGTTTCTTTCATGCTGCATCTATCTGTTGGCGTGTACCATGTATGTATTATGTATCTGGTGTGCACATTGTATTATCTCGTACGAGTAAAAAGTAAAAGGATCAACCCTCTCGTTAGAAGCCGGGGTACTTGCTGCCCAGGCTCACAGGCTACAAAGTACCTGGTACCTGGTAGTGGATTTCTTACACATGCACAAGGGTGTGTGTCACGTTTCCCACTAACTTCAGTATAACCTGTAACCGCTGCCAAATTTCTTCGTGTTTTTGTGCGGTACGAATATACCAGGTATATACTAGTATTTGGTTTTCCCCATCGCGCCATGGAATACTTTAGGCCCTATGGTGCATTACACTGTACGCATTAGTATATACTCCCGTTGACTTTCGTAGAAGAGCTACTCGCACCGCTACAGGTTACGCGGTCAAGCAAAAACCAGGTAGGTACCTGGTATCTCAGGGCGTGCTGGTGAAACGGATTGCTTGTTGTCCGGGATTTTCGGGTGCCTCGTTTTTTTTACTTGTCACACATGCATGGGTGTACGAGGTACGATACACCCTTCTATAGGGCCCAGACACAACACCGCGCACCCCCGCGTACCCCAGGCCTCCCCCCCTCACGCGAGAGCCTGGCCTCGCCCGAGCCTCCAACATCAGTGAGTGTCCCGTGCCCATGGCACGAAGTCTTCGCAGATTTCGAAAATATGGTCGTTTTTCCCCCCCTTTTTTTCGTGTTTTTGGCCAGTTCCAGGACCCCGAAAAATCGTGCAGGACTGTTGGATTGGGCCAATCAGACGAGCCCAATTCGGAAGTTTTTCTTGGCGAGGTTCCACGAGCAAGGCGCACAGCAGCAGCCAGCAGCCAGGGTCCCTGACAACAAAACCAACTCATGCATGATCACCCCATGAGGCAGATCCGAGGCCCAACAAGACAGCAGTAGTTTAGGCCCGCACGGCAGTATATATAAAACATACCCCCAAACAGTCAGCTCGTTTCCGGCAGAGGAGGAGGGGCTGGAAGTTCGCGAGCACCATCATCATCTGCTCGCACTATCCGTGGAGTACACAGCAAGACGGGATCATCACGCCCGCCTCTATTGTTTCTCTGGTGAGTCGAGCTGTTTGGGTAGATACACTCGACTCGTCGTTGGTGTTGTTCGTTAGTTGCTGGGTTGGTCGAGTGGGTTGGAAACGCGCTGTGTTTTCTTTCGTCCGGGCTGCATTCGTTCTTCGCTCTCTCTTCTACTCACTCGTATGTGTGATGGGAGTCGGAAGCTCCTCTTTCGAAGATACCTGGTGCATGCACAACAGATTGCTGCTGTCTCTTGTCGTGCGTTACACAACAGGGTACGCGCACGCATCCTCGGCTTCCCCTGGTCGTTAACATCATACATAGGCGCACGCACGCACACGAAGGATATATATAGAGTCGGCGATATACATATATATACCTGGTGATAGCTACCTGGTACTTACTTACTGCTGCACAAGCGCGCCGATACATACGTCTGTCTGTCGTCTGTCCGTTAATTTGTGGTTGAAACACGGGTGGACCGCTTGTCGGCCTCTGGGGGTCCTTGATCTCGGGAGCGTCTTCGTATTTCTTGTCCGTCAACTATGAATGTGTCGCTGTGAGCAAAGCAGTAGGTGGGCAGGCGCCGATACCCCCGCGGGCACCCCCCCCTCTCTCCTGACGGGAGCACGGCAGGCTATAGTATTAGCTATACCCACAGCAAGCGGTAGTGGTAGCACTGGGCTGATGGTGTCGTTGTGGTTGGATTGGATCCTACTTTGCGGCTCGCCAATTCATCCACTTCTACCGCTTGTAGATATAGACTTGATTGACTTGACCGTCTTTAGCCTCGTACTATTAATAAATAGTACGCGAGCGAATACCACAGGTACCTGGTACTGCCGTCTGTCTGAACGAGTATACCCACGCTTCTATTAACAAACTTCATGTGTATCCGATGACCACCGGTACGGTAGCAGCATCTTGCCGTTGGCAAGAGTCTCCATGCCATCCTTGCCTTGGATTAAATTAACTATATTATTGTGGTGTCGCTTCTCTGACCCTAGTTTCTCGCGATACCGCAAGTATCCTACCAGGTGTATCGTGTACCTAGGACGTAGGTAGCGACCCAGATATTAATACAGTAGGTGGGTGTGACTGACGATCGATGTTCCCTCCACCATCGATTGATTGGTGTTCGTTCGGGGGGGGAGAGCAGCGTACAGGGATGAGTGCCAGCCACCTACGCCATGACACCCCAAAAATCTCTGGCCGGCCCTTCCGTGCTTCCCTGGGTCGAGGAGAATTAGTGAGTTGCTCCTAGCCCAAACCAACGCCATCCTGTACTGTCTGTGCACGCACGACGACTCACCGCCGTTCACAGTTTCCCTCTTCGTGACTCCAAGTCGATCAGGAACTGTACGTGTTGTTGTTAAAATTGTTGAAGAGCTCGGCAGAGCTCGGCGTTAAATAGTTATATTACAGTAGAACACACGACTGGCCACCCCCCCCCCCCCCGCCCCCCGTACAGTTCTCCATCATATTTCTGCACGAAGCAAGCGAGCGAGGGTCGTCTGCTTGATTGATTGCCCCCCCCCCCCCCCCCACCGTGCATGGTTATTTTTTTTGTGGTTTATTATTTTCATTGTATACGGTTACCACTTTCTTAAAGTGAGAAACGGTCATACGTCTATTAATAGCTTTCTGCGCTTGCAAGGGTCGCAGCAGGCATGCATACCTGGCACGTACATGTTTTATTCTCTGTCTTCTGGTTGCCGATTTGCGAGTTTATACATCTCGACCATCGACCACCTCCGCCCTTCCCCCTCCTTTCTCGTTCCCCTCTCTCCCTCGGCGGCGGCTGCTCCCCTCCTCCCCCCCCCTCTCTCTCGCCCACCTTCGCCTGCACCACAACCGCCTCCCTGTCCCCTTTTTTTTGTACCCATGAGCAGTGAGAACACCTAAATAGCAATAGTCTACTCTTTATAATAGTTAGATAGATCTATCTCAGCAGCAGTAGCAGCAGCAGCAGCAACAACAGCGGAAGCAGAAGCAGCAGCAGCAGCAGCAGCAGCAAAGAAGCTATAGAATATGGCGGCTCAGGTTTCATTCCACCCTGGCATGGGGGTGTACAATAACAACAACCCTTCTATAGCGGTGGCGGCGGCGGAGCCGACAGCGGGGTCGAGGCCGCCTCGGTCCGTCTCTCCTCAACAATCTAGAGGCCGACGACGGCTGAGGGCACCCAGACACGAGACGACAGCAGCGGCGGCGGCGGCCAGAGGCAATGAAGATAGCCACAACGAGGAAGAGGGCGAGGAGGAGGAGGAGGAGGAAGGGAGAGGGGGGGGGTCCCAAGTAGATGCGGGGCGGGCGGGGGCAGCAGGGGGGGCAGGGGGGGGGGGCATGGGTGTGCGGGGGGGGGACATGGATGTTTTCTCGGGGTCGTTGGAGGCCAGGGCGGCGGCGGTGGCGGCAGCGGGGGGGGTTGTTGCCGCGGCCGCTTTTTCCCCGGCCTCGGCGGTGGGTACCACCACCGTCGCCACCGCCGTCCCCGTCGCTAGAGTCGTTAGTGCCGAGGTGATGGTCGTGTTAGGCGGGGAGGAGGGGGAGGAAAGGGGGCAGGAGGAAGAGGAGGGAAACCTGCCAGTGCTTCCTCCTGCCGGCGGTGGCAGCGGCGGCGGTGGCGGCGGCGGCGGCGGTGCCAACGCCGTGTCTTCTTCCCCTCCTCTTCTTCTCCCGTCTGTTGCAGTGTCGGCGGACATCGACATGCCCCTGTTCGACGACGGAGGCGTCGTAGCTATGGCCACGGACGAGGACGAATTGGCCGCGCCAACTCGGCAACAACCACCACCGCTACTAGCCTCTTCCTCCTCCTCCTCCATCTCCTCTTCCTCCTCCGCCACCTCGGCGGCCTCCTCCAGCCTGCTGCGCCACCTGCCCGCGTACGGAAGGGCCCGGAGAAGCCGCAGCGGCAGCAGCAGCACCGACAATGACAACGAGGGGGAGGAGGACGAGGAAGACGAGGACGACGACGACGATATCGTCGGTGTCCGTATTGTGGCCGACGACGGTCTACGCGAGATGCCCACCTTCCGTCGAGGCAGCGTCAGCGAAGGGTTCGTTGGCGGAAGCAGGCGCGGCCTCGGCGGTGGCAGCGGCCACATCACCGGCCGCAGCAGCAGCAACCACAACAACAACGGTGTTGGCTCGAGAAGGCGCGGGGTCTCTCTTGGCGGAGCAGGTAGTACCACCAGCAGCAGCAGCAGCAGCAGCAGCAGAAGCAACAGCAGCATTCGCAGCAGCATTAGCCGCGGCACCAGTGGCAGCATGGGCAGCAGCACCAGCAGCAGCAGCACCAGCAGCAGCACTAGCAGCGGGGGGGGGGGGGGCAACAACACCGGGGGCATGCGCTCGGGCCTCTCCCGCAAGTTCGTGCGGAGCTTGATGCGCCACCTGAACCTGCGGGCGGACGCGCGCCAGCGGGAGGAGCTACGGTCCATGGTCGAGACGCTCAAGTACGTCGCCAACCGCCCGGGGGTCGACATGAAGCAGGAGCTCAAGCGCGAGGCCGTGTCCCTCCTCGGCCCCGAGCTCGCGCGAGAGGCCTTCGAGGCATCGCTGTCCGAGACCCGCAGCGAGTTCTACCGCCAGCGCAGCGTAGCTGCCGCCTCGGCAGCGGCAGCCGCCGAGGCCGCCGCGGCGACCACCGCCATCGGCGGCGGCGCGGCGGCGGTGGCCGCCGCGGCTGCGGCCGCGGCTGCTGCCGCGGCAGCAGCGACTCGCAGGGAATCGGGACAGCATGGTCTACCCCCTCCACCGATGAGGGCTGGTCGGGTAAGCGGCGGAGGAAGCAGCGGGTGGGGGAGCGGAAGTATCGGAGGAGGAGGAGGAGGAGGAGGAGGAGGAGGAGGGGTGGCGGGAGGAGAGGCTGGAGGGGCGGGGGTTGGGGGCAGCGGGTTGGGGAGGAGCGGAAGCCAGCCACCGCCCCGCAAGCGCCGGAGCTTCGGAGCGAGAAGAGACAGCCTGGACAGCAACGGGGAGGAGGAGGGCGGGGCGGGGGGAGGGGGAGGGGCGGCGGGGGCGGGGGCGGGGGCGGGCGGGGCGCCCTTTTTCGCGATGCCGGCAGAAGACATAGAGAGCCGACTCAAGGCCATCCACAAGGGCCCCGCGCACGAGGACTTCCACCTCTGCTGCGTGTGCATGGTCCGCCCCAGGGACGCCGCGCTGATCCACGGGAAAACCTCGCACCAGGCCTGCTGCTACGACTGCGCGTCGGAGCTGTTCGAGCGCGGTCTGCCTTGCCCCTACTGCCGCCAGTCCATCGCTCACGTGGTGAAGAATTTTCTCTGAGATTTGATTCTCCTCTCACGGCGGCAATTTTTTATTTTACTTTTTTTTTTTTTTTTTCCAGTGCACGTGTGTGAGTGGGGGGGGGTGGTGGAAGATTTTTTCTCTGAAGTTTATTTAGTTGCTTGCTCTCGCACGGCCTTTTTTTTTTAGATGGACGGGAGAGGTATGTATGTGGCGTGCGTAGCAGAAGCAGCAGCAGCAGCAGAAGCAGCAGCAGCAGCAGCAGCAGCAGAAGCTGCAATCAGCAGCAAGCAAGCAAGCAGCAAGCGGGGTGTAGGTGTGCAGTTTTTTATTTTTATTTCTTTGTCCCTGGCGTCCAAACCCAACGTGTGCTTTTTTTCATGTATGTGTACGTATGAATCGTGCTATGATATTTACGTGCGTGTGCGTGCGAGTGCGTGCGTGCGTGCGTGCGTGTGTGTGTGAACCTGGTGTGTTTATGTACGTGTTTTCTTCATGTTTCGTCGTCCTTTGCGCGACCTTTTCTTTCCGTTTCGCTTTTTAGCTGGGGGGAGAGGGGGGGAGGGCGGCGTGGGGATGGGCGGGGGGGTGTCCCTCCTCCCCTTTCGCTGCTCTCCCTTTCCCCCCCTACCCGTCCGTCCTCCCTCCCCTTTCTTCCTTCCCCTTTGGCTGGTTCCGTTCTCACTCACTGCACTTTCAAACGAGGAGTTGCATTTTATTTGGAATCCTTACGGGAGCAGGACTGGGGGTGGGGACGGGAGCGGGGGGTGGGGGGGGGGGGGGGGGGGCAGGGGCAACTTTTGTTTGGTGTTTGGTGCGACAGTTTTGCGGTCGTAGCCAGTTTAATCCGGGCGTGTTTTTTTGTGCCAAACAAGCGAAAGAAGTCGGGGGGGGGGGGGGGGGCGCTGCTACCCCCCCCCTCTTGTAAGGAAGCTCAAGCGCTGCACGGAGGGAGGAGAGATGGGGGGGGAGAGAGAGTTGACCGTTCGAAACCAACGGATTTCTTTCTCTAGTGTATTGATTGTGGCATATTTTGGTAAGGTCCCGTCTTTGGACCTATAAACCGTTACACGTGTGCGATGTTTCCCCCCACCCCGCCACCATTACGCTTCCTTCTGCTTTTGCTTGGCGGCGGGGGGGGGGGGGGGGGGGGGGGCGGTCGCTTAAGTTTCAAGTCAAAACGCAAACAAGGCCGTTCCGTATTTTCGACCGACGTTCCATAATTTCGAGCGAGCCGAAGCTGGCTGGCAACGCTTTTTGTTTTAGAAGTGTTTGTGTGCTTGTGGCGGAGGGGCGCGCGCGCGCCCCGGTTTGTCTGAGCGGCGCGAGTGGGGGGCGGGGGAGGGGGGGGGGGGAAGCGGGGGGGGAAAGAGGCGTTTCGTTTGTCTTGAGACAAACCCCAAGCCCGTTAGATAGAGGCCCCACGTTTCAGCTCTACTCTCTACAAAACAGACCGTAGATAGGCGCCGAGGTATATATATAGCTATAGCCACTATACCATGGAGATAGCTGTAACCAGCTAGCTAGCTAGTGGCGTGACACAGTCTTGGCATTATTTTCTCCCAGGGGGTAAGCCACGTATAGCCATTATGACACCATGGTGGGGGCTTACAAAGAGCTACCCCGTACAACCTGGTATTGAATAGCTACTACATAGCGGCGTGAAAAAAACCGGCTCAGTTTTCTCTCGACATTTTTTTTTTTTCGGTGTGTCGATACGTAGCGGCGTAAAATTATTGCGCCCTTTTTTCTCGACGTATTTTTGTGTGTGTGTGTGTCGAGGGTTGGGGGCGGAGGGGACGGAGGGGGTGGGGATGGGGGTTTCCACCACCATGTAATACCGGGTGTTTTGAGTCATCTCGGCCTGTTCTCAGTCGGCCTGTGTTCCGCTGGGCGGGGAAGAAGGAGAAGGAAAGCGCTCGAGCGAGGGGGGGGGGGGGGGTGGATATTAATAATAGGTTGTTCTTGGCACATTCACTCGATAGGGGGGAAAACGCCTGCTTATAAACCGGGCCGTTCCTGTATCATAAGAGGTATAATATAAGTACTACAACCCCCCGAAAACCATTCGGGGGGGGGGGGGGCGGGGGGGGGGGGGGGGGTTAGCCGTGTCGCGTTCATGAAGCGCAATCAGCCATGGCGAAAAACAGACATCTATCTAGCTTGTGAGAACATATTACTACGTACGTACATACAAACTAAAAAAACTAGGATTTAAACAAGTCGACTACGTATACACGGTAGTTAATTAAGGCACGGAGAGGCCAAGGGGAGAGGGGGGGTGGGACGGGGACGAACGACCGAACGGGACGAGGAAAGTATTGGGGCGTTTAAGCCCTGATGCGCGTGTTTCGCTCACAGTTCCTGCAGGGGACATTTTTTTGTTTTGGGAGCACGCACACACACGTCAAGGAATGGAGAAAGGATGACGGTGTCGGCTATTAAATAGTTTCTTTCTCTTGTGTAACGGTCGCCAACCCACCCCCGTCCTCGTGGCGTGGCGTGGCATGGCATGGTCCTTGAAGCGTTAATAATAAATAAACACCGAGTTTTACGTGTGAATGGGGAGGAGGTGATGGAGGCGGGGGGAGGAAGGGGGGGGCGGGAGAGGAGGGGTCTTCTCTCTTTTCTCCCCACCTGTGCTGTGCTGAGGCGACATAATGGGTGATTGCTCGGTTTGTGGGTTGGTGGTCGGCGCATTGTTTGGCATGCACGCAATGGTTGACTGATTTGATTGATTTCTTTCGGCAGCTTTGTGCTCGCTTTTCGCTTGCTTCGCTTGATTTGATTTGATTTGATTTGCCTTGCTTTGCTCGCTTTTTTTGTGGTTTTGCTTTACTCGCTCGCTTTACTAGCTTGCTTTACGCAGTGTTGCTTGCACACGCGCACCGTACGTACGTACCTACCTGGTCGTCGTGTTTTGCTACGATTTTAGTTGAGGGAGAGTGGGGTTTCTTTCCTGCTGCTGCTGCCACTGCTGTTGCTTCTGTTGCTGCTGCCGTTGCTTCTGTTGCTGCTGCTGATACTGATGTTGCTTTTGTTTTTGTCGTCATTGCTGTTGTGGCTGGCTGCTGCTCCTGCAGCTGCTTTGCTGCTTGCTACCGCAAAGCACGAGAAGGCAACCAGACACAGGCTTCCGGACAGCTTTGTTTTGAGTAACATGATATTCAGACTGCTCTTGATAGCCAAGCTATGCCTATATACGTGCAGAAAAGCTTTTGATGGCTAAGCTAACCTATGAGCAGACTTCCTTCCTTCCGGAAGGCTTTTTGAAAGCTCAGCTTCAGCCAATGTGATCAGACAGAGGTTCTTTCTTGCAGCTCTTGATAGCTAAAGCTATATATAGGTCAGCCGCTTTGGCCCTCTGCGCCTAGCGCGGTGGTAGTGGTGCAAGGTGCTCACTCTCGCCTCTCCTTTTTTTGTTCTTTTATTTTTCTTGCACACCGCCTGG
The DNA here is from genome assembly GCA_031213475.1 of Nereocystis luetkeana. Taxonomy (NCBI): domain Eukaryota; class Phaeophyceae; order Laminariales; family Laminariaceae; genus Nereocystis; species Nereocystis luetkeana. The sequence goes on along the minus strand of JARUPZ010000012.1, from coordinate 5,224,918 downwards.
CGCCTGGCGAACTACAGGGATGAATTAATAATAAAAAAAGTTAAATTAATCCATCCATCCTATATCCGCCGGCAAGCGAGCAAGAGCGCAAAACCATGTCGTTACGTACCTGGTACATACGAGCTTATACCTGGTATGTATACCCTTTGGTACATGTTTATTTATGCTGTGCTTATTTATTGGTACGCACGTAACAGTCCGTAATATGCGCGTGGGTGGCGTGTGTGACCGATTGAATTGCCTGGTTAGTTGGTTGATTGATGAGCGTCTTTCCTTTCCTAGAAAGGGTGGTGTCGTGGAAAGGAACAAAACACAATCACGCCGCTCGCTCCTCCTCGCGTTGGGTGGAGGTGGATATATAGCGGTGGTAGTGGTGGTGGTGGTGGAATCGATGGCTAGTGGTGGTGGTGGTGGTGGTGGTTGCTGGTTAACGTTAGGGGTGTTTTTCGGTTCAACCGGAGAACGCGATCACGAAGCAAAAACCTAGAGTACAAGTTACATATCTACGGCAGAAAGAAAGTAAGGGAGGAGGGAGAGGTCGCATTTTTAGGTCCAGTTTTAGCGTTTTAGCGGTGGTTTCCCCATAAATCAGACAGACAGACGCGCTCCAGCTCTTCTTATTGCCTGCCTCCACTTACGCCAGTAGCTACCTGTAAGTAGACGGCAGACAATAAACAGCACACGAAAAGCAAAAGCCCACGGTGTTTACGGAAGAGGTAGCGTGGGGTGTTGGGCGGGGTGTACTCGATGTCATGCACGGCCGTAGTCGTATGGCCATCTATACCCTCTCGCATCCCTACAATGCCGGGACGGGGCACGTCGGGTTTTCACCAACCAGGCAGATACCTGGTACGTGTTTGGGGAGGGGTGCATACGAGAAAAGGCACATGACATACTACTCGTATAGAAACAGAGCGCTATTCGCAAGCGAGATGAGGAGGAAGGAGAGAGGCGACAAGGAGGACAGAGAGAGAGAGGGGGGGCGTACACATTTGTTGCTTGCCTTAGCCTTTTGACAACGGACAACGCCTCCCTTTCCAGACGGAGCACAGAGAGAGTGGGGGGGGGGGGGAAAGACAGCCTGGAGAAGAAGACTCTTTCTTTTTCTTGGGAATGGCTGAAGCGAGGGCGTCCTGGCGGACGCGGGGAGAGCGGGGTGTACTCATGCCAGGTGGGTATAGGGCATTGTTAGTGTGCTGTTGCATATTTTTGTCGACAAGTAGTGGTGAGTGAGTGAGTGATGATGAATGGGTGGGGCGGATGGTTGGTGAGTCTGATTTATTGTGTGCGTATGATGCGTGAAGCGGTAGTCTACAGATACGGATGTACTATTGTCGTACGAGGTATATCTGCGTCCGCCGGAGGGAAAAATAAACTTGCAGTCAGCGATGCTTGCTTTGTGCCTCTTTTCGTTGCATGCGTGCAAATGCATGCATGCATGCATGCATGCATGGCTCTACAATTTTAATGAAAAACTTGTGGGAAGAGTCCTCTTTTCTATATGGTCTTAGTCGTAGTATGTTGCACCAGGCACGACATATGGGTACCGGTTAAGCACAGAAGGGTACATGATCACAAGCATCGATCGGTTCTGCTGCACAAGTAGTGCACCTCTCACTTTTGTATGAACCAGAAGGTGCACCTCATAATATGTGCCTGGTAGCTGGTACAGCCTTGTGTGTACATTATCATACGTGCCGGAACGGGGAAAACGCCCAGACAGCGCTTCTGCTGGGAAGTCTGTCTGTCTGACTTCAAACCGCCGACTCCCCCCCCCCCCCGCCCCCCCATCCATGTTTGGGGGGAAAACCACCTGGAATTAAAATTTAATCACTCTCTTTGCAATGAGGGATTCAAGACGCGTTTCACAATATAAACTCTGGGTATATAGTATATACATACCCATGGGGTATATAATATATCCCTGTATATATACCCAGGTACCACATACCAATCAAAGCCACTCTAACCCTGACCCTACACCAATCAGACCGAACGTCGAACAAGTGTTAGGCTCTACTGCAAGTCTTCCCCGTTCCATGCCGATAAGCCCTCGTCCGGGGTCGGGGGAAGGGTGGGGCGGGGCGTAGGGGGAGGGAGGGGGGGGGGAGGAGAGGGGAGGGGACTCCATTCTCGCCCCCCCCCCCCCCCCCCCCCCCCCCCCCGAGTCGTTCCTTGTCTAACCGAGCCCTGCCTATCGTTCGTGCCATACCGTCATCGAGCGGTGGCCGGCCGGTCGATCGGTCGATGCACTTCTTCTTTTGGAGTTTTTTACCGATAACATTATTATGATAACATGTTTATCGTCGTCGTTGTTGCTGTTTTTCGTTATCATTACTACGCTTGCGTGTCGTGTCGCCCCTCTTCCATCGGGAAGTGACAAAAGCACCAATCAACCAATCAAACGAGCCTCACCAACCAGCCAACCGACGAACCAACCAACAAACCGATCAACCACCTCACCACCAATCGAAAAAGACATCGCTCGCGCAGATGCGTGTCGACCAACTTCCCCCTCCACCACACCCCCCCCCCCCCCCCCCGATCTCCCGCCCCGCCCCCTCCCTTCTCCCTCCTCCTCCTAATCGCCTTCCTAGTCCTCCTTTGACAAACAAAACAACCAGCCAACCGGACAACCACATCACCAATCAACACAAAATAATTCACTAGTACGTGCGGGCGCCAATCAGTCTCCCCCCCCCCTCCTCCAATTCCCCCTGTAACCAATCAACCAACCACCGATCAGCTCACCAGTCAAAAAATACAAAAACACAGTCGTTCGCAGAGGGCTGGCGTCAATCACGCCTCCCGCTGCCGCCCCGCTCCTCCTCCACCCCTCCCTCCCCCTCTTCCTCCTCCTCCTTCTCCGATTCCTCCTCTAACCAACAAATCAACCGACCAATCAACCAAACACCAACCAACCCATCAATCGAACACCTCACCCGTCAATAACACAAAGCACAGTCACTCGCGAGGGCTGACGTCAATCACTCCTCTCCCTCTCCCCCCCGCCCCGCTCCCCCCCCTCCTCCTCCTCCTCCTCCTCCTCCTCCTCCTCTTCCTCCTCCTCCTCCTCATCATCTCCCACCAGAGGCGGAGGCTCCCTCCAGAAGTTTAGGTCCGTAAACCGGTCTTCCACAGCAGCGCGGTTCGGGTAAAAACTCTTCTCTCTCCGGGGAACCGACCCCTTGCCCCGCCGGCTGGAAACCCGCGACGATTTCTTCGCCTTCGCCGAAGGGGCAGGGGGGCCGCGCGCCCCGTCCCCACCCCCACCTCCGCCTCCCCCATCCCGACCCCTCCCCCCCCCCCGCCGACGCCACCGCCGCTACCCGCTCCACTGCTACTGTCAACGCCCACCCCGGCAAGCCCGTTATCTCCATCGCTGCCAGCGCTGCTGACAGTTCGAATTTTCCCGGAAGTTTCTTTTTCGTCCCCGCCCCCCCCGGCGAGGGCGGCGCTAGTGTTGGCACCAACGCCAGCACTAGCGGCGGCCGCGGTAGTAGCATTAGCGACTGGGGCAGGCAGCAGCAGCAGCAGTAGAGCCTTGCGCCGCCAAGGGTCCCTTTTTTCCGGCGGCGTCGACGGCATTGCTTTCCGGCCACGCCCTCACCCCCCCGCGCCCCGCAGCCACCACTCCCACCATCACCCTCATCACCACCACCACCACCACCACCACCACACCACCGTCACCACCACCACCACCACCACCACCACACCACCACCACCACCACCACCACCACCACCACCATCATCATCATCACCATCACCATCACGATCGTCATCATCATCATCATCATCATCATCATCATCATCATCATCGTAGTCTTCATCGAGAGGAAGGGGGGGAAAGGTGAGGTCCACCTGCCCGCCCAGGGACAGAAACGTCTGCCGGTACGTGTGGTTGATGTTGTGGAGCTCCCCCATCGAGTTGTTCAAGAAAATACGCCCCTCCGGAACCGTCATCTATTTTTCCCCACGACAGACATAGAAATACATAGAAATATGTCCGTGCGCACCGATATATCAATATATCATATGTAGTGGCGACGAAATACGACGATAGAAACGGTCGGGGAGGGGGGAGAGGCGGGGGGCGGGGGGGGGGGGGATCTAGTTGAGGTCATTGGAAGTGGAACCTGCGGGTTGTATGTGAATTGAGGGTTGAAAGTGAATACACATTGGAGGCGTCGGGGGTGGGGGTGGGGGTGGGGGGGGGGGGTGTACTCGATAGGAGAGATGTACTCGATCTCATTCATGGTCGTAGTCGTATGACCATAACCCTCGCATCCCTACAATGCCGGGACGGAGCATGTCGGGTTTTCACCGACCAGGCAGCCATTGCTTGGGGGGGGGGGGTGGAGTTAGGCCCTTTGGTTTTGGAAACCATGCGAGGCATGACAACAGCAGCAAAGCAGCAGAACGGAGACGAAAATAAGCACCCCCTCTATCCTACTTAATAATAGGTAAGTGCATCCACCCACCGCCCTCTTCCCCTCCTTCCTTCCGTCTCCTCCGGAAGAAGAAAAAAATCCGGAGCCGGTGAGAGTCGACGAGAAAAATACGTGCTATCTGGTACAAAAAAAAACTGGAATTATTCCGGACCCTGAAGCTACTGCTGCAGACTATATAACGAGAGAACGAACGTTCCAACAATGCAGCACTTCCAACGTCTTGATAACTCACGCTGAGTCTCTACTACGGGGACCATAGTTAATAGGACCTATAGTATACATAAAAACCTATATATTTAACCATTTTTACTAACACTATTTGGTCCTATTAACTATGGTCCCCCGTAAATACTACACAACCCGTGATACTTCACGAGGTCGCATCCCTAATGTACGTATTCACACGCAGCATGCAAAGCACGAGTTTCGAAAACAATCGACCTGACAGCTGACGTATGTAAATTTTACATCTCACTTTTTAGTATGTACGTACGAGCGGGATGCGAGCTTCTTCTACAATGTACACAGACCGCGCCATACAAAAAAAAGGCACTGCTGTCGTGCTGCTGTACCCCTTTCGAGATGGCTCAAGCCGATTCGACGACCACCGACCGAGATTCGTCACCCATCCTCCGAAGTACACGACCATAAATAATGATCACCCACCGCACAAAAAATCGACGACAGCTGCGAGATGTCCTGCTGCGCGACTTCCTAGAGACAAACGGCCACAGCACAAACATCTATCTAAAAAATATGCACCAACCGTGCTGGGATGTATGTGCAAATGATACGCACGATACATTTCAGTGCGCCTGTTCTCTCGCCTTTCTGTAGGCCACCATGTCGCTGACGGAGTTCCCGAACCCGGCGTAGAGGGGATTCACATCCGCGGGGAAAATCAGCTTGAGTCCCCGGAGCGCTGTCATCTTGAACACCTGAGGTCGCCCCCGCCCCCGCCGTCGCCCGTCGCCACCACCGCCACCACCGGAGACATTCCAATCAAAAAAAGGAAAAAGGAGGAAAATGATTAATTATGGAGAAACGGTTCACAAGAAATGCCGGGAGAAAATTTCCACCAAAACTAGATGGAGGTATTGACATCTCAGGGGCAGACCGGCAATCAAAATCAACCAATCACCTCACGTCACCAATCCCCAGCAACGAATCGTTCCACACGGCCAACCAAATACACCAAATCACTCCACCCCGTCAACTCCCTCAACAATGACCCATAGACTTCACCAACCATATCACCTGACACAATCAGCCCCACCCACCAATCACCCCACTCGGTCAACCCCATCAACCAATCACCCACACCACCAGTCGAATCAACCAATCTTAACCACACCGTCAATCAAATCGACCAGTCACTCCGCAACGTCACCCCACCAACAAACCACCCGATAACCCGCATCGACCAATCAATCACCCCACATCGCCCCAAGCCCCACCAACCAAAACCACCCCCACAAACCTCGCCAACCAATCACCTCACGCCGCCAATCAAATCAACCAATCACGCTACACCGTCAACCTCACCAACCGATCACCGACGAACCTCATGAACCAATCACCCCATAAACCTCGCCAACAATCACCCCCACACCGCCAACCTCATCCATCAATCTCCCTCATCAACCAACCAATCACCCCACTCCACCCCATCAAGGTCAAGAAACCACCCACCTCTTGTTGATGCCCCCTTCTGTCCTTCGACGAGGAGCCCCGGAACAGCACTTCCGGGGGCAAAGAACGGGACCCCGGGGAAGTGCCCCTTCCGTCCCCCCCTTTTTAGCGTGCCAGTCCGCCAGCGGGCTATTGGTGAGTACAGAATCTTGTAACCGTTATCGGAGATCTTGGAGAACAGGGTAGACACGTCTGGGTTTCCAGTGCCGCACAGGCCGATGGTTTCCGCATATGATCAACCAACCAACCAACCAACCAACCAACGAAACGCCACCACAACACGACGACCACCACCACCACCACCCCGCGCAAACATAATTCAAAAGACGAACACAAGCAAAGGCGAAGGGAGCACGAACGAGGGGAAATGCAAGGATAGGATAGGATAGGAAAGGAAAGGAAAGGAAAGGAAAGGATAGGAAAGGAAAGGGAAAGGATAGGAAAGGAAAGGACAGAAAGGACAGGAAAGGAAAGGACAGGAAAGGAAAGGACAGGAAAGGAAAGGAAAGGAAATGAAAGGAAAGGAAAGGAAAGGAAAGGAAAGGAAAGGAAAGGAAAGGAAAGGAAAGGAAAGGAAAGGAAAGGAAAGGAAAGGAAAGGAAAGGAAAGGAAAGGAAAGGAAAGGAAAGGATAGGAAAGGATAGGAAAGGAAAGGATAGGAAAGGAAAGGAAAGGAAAGGAAAGGAAAGAAAGGAAAGGAAAGGACAGGAAAGGAAAGGAAAAGGAAAGGAAAGGAAAGGAAAGGAAAGGAAAGGAAAGGAAAGGAAAGGAAAGGAAAGGAAAGGAAAGGAAAGGGGGGAAAAGGTGAGCATGTTATTGTTGATGTTCTTCTTGGCAGTTTTTTTCTCGAGCTTCAAAGCGGCCAGGAACATATAAGCTCAGTTTGTGCTTCACATGGCAGTCCAAAACGGGGTTTAGGTTATCGGTCAGAGTGTTGCTAGGGTACCAGAAGGGAAAATACACCCGTGAGCGGGGTGGGTGGGTGGGTGGGTGGGTGGGTAGGCGGGGAAGGGGGGGGGGGGGGTCGCAAGCTACGTGACCCCAAAAAAGACCCAAAAAAAAAGGCAAGAATGGGGGGCTCGGCAAACACCAAGCAATACAACCAAGCGATACACCCGACGGTGTAAGAAAAATAAAAGTAAAAACGACGCCAAATTCCTAAAAAGGTTGAAAAACGAAACAAAACAAAACAAAGCAAAACCAAATGAAAAACAAGGGTACGTCGTATTACGGGGGACCGTAGTAAATAGGACCTATGATACACCCAAAAAGCTATACACACACACCTATTTTTTACTAACATTATTTGGTCCTATTTACTATGGTCCTCCGTAATATTACGGGGGACCACAGTTAATAGGACCAAATGTTGTTAGTAAAATTGGTTAAATATATACCAGGTACCTGGATATTTGGTCCTATTTACTATGGTCCTCCGTAATATTACGGGGGACCATAGTTAATAGGACCAAATGTTGTTAGTAAAATTGGTTAAATATATACCAGGTAGGTTTTTATGTATACCATAGGTCCTATTAACTATGGTCCTCCGTAATAGTGGTATGTCGGCTTGTTTTTTCCCATGCGCCACTGGAGGCACGATGTGTCGTAACGGTTGCACGCACCATTTTATTTACACGAGACGACGGGGAAATAAAAAGGTTTCGTTTCGCAACAGCAGCGGTTTCCATCGGTCAGCGGTGCATTCATTCGCTAGAACGGTCCCGGCAAGAAACCCTCAATTTAGTTGACTCTTCATGTCGACGGCTGTTGTTTACCTTGTTTTCACAGTAACTGCAGCCAATGAGTGACATTTACCGTCTTATCAAGGTCGCAGTCCCGTTTCGGGGGGCAAGCTACCTAGAATGTGACTGGTTTGTCCCCGAAACGAGACTGCAGTCCTACAAGGATGAAATACTGCTGTCCCTTTTCCCTCAGGCTGTTTCCTGTGCGGTTCGATTTTTGGGCTTCAGATTTTGACCCGATCGGCATTTTCAGATGTGAACTTGGCAAATTCGAAACAGTCTTCCTGTGCAGAAAAAAACGGATTTATTGTGCGTGTGGAGATTCGAGCAAACGCCGAGACCAACTGCTGTTATTGTGGTTGGCGCCGCGAAGAGACGCGCTGGGTGTGCTGCCCTGCGCGTAGACCCAAGTGTCCGAGCCAAGGCTGACTGCCTCTGGTCTGGCGGCGAAGAGACGTGGCGAGTGCGCTATTGAGCCAACCTGTCTTGGTATTTCACGTTGCATTTTGTGACTGACTGACTGCTGCTGCTGCTGCTGCTGATGTACAGCAGTGTAGTCTACGAGTACGTATCCACGGAGAGGTGCGTGCCGAGTGCGCTTTTCTTGGTCTCTGGACCCGAGTCCGCGCCAGTCGACTGCAGTCTGGCCACGGAGGGACGTGCCACGCTACGGCGCTATACAGCTGTATCATTATCCCACTCATCGATCGTTCCGCTGCTGTTTGCTGTCGTGGATAACATCTTGAATTTAGAGAGCATGCCATTTTTCGATTTGGAAATCTGACGACCCAAGTCGTGGGATTTTTGGACGAACTGGGTCATCGGATTCTCGAATCGAAAAAAAAAACGATCGGATTTCGCATATTTGGACTGCATAAGCAGGGTTATTCGTTTTGAGGTCGAAAAATACAGGTCTGAAGCTCGAAATCGAACCGCAAAAAGGAAACAGCCTCAGGGGACACACGAAAAAAAAAGAGAGAGAAACTGTCCCACCCACCCCCCCCCCCCCCTTCCCACATGATCCAGACCGTGACCTGTTCGACTCACCTTTGTGGACGCCGGCCCGACCACCTGCGTGAAGGAGCCCAGCGGGCCGCCACCGCTGCATCCAAACGAGAAGAAGACACGACACGACAAAAAAAAAAAAACGAAAAAAACGAAAAAAAACGAAAAAAACGAATAAACGAAAAAAAAAACGAAAAAAACGAATAAACGAAAAAAAAAAAAACGAAAACGAAAACAGCGCGTGTGTTAATACATATGGTACCAGGTAAACAAAACGTGAGAATAGAAACGTTAAAAAGGTTAAAAATGGGTCAAAACTCGTCCTTGTCCGATGCTACAAAAAGTCATCCACAGCTCAACGACAGCTCACCTACATACAGAGCATCGATTCCCAGTTCATGATCTAGATATTTCAGGGGAAGATATAAGTTAGATTCCTGAGCTGTGTGATCTGTCTACGAGCTCATGCTGCCGCCCGTGGGAGCCGTATACTTGACCCTTTTAGGACCGCAGTCCCGTTTAGGGAAACAAATACTTGGAATTAGAGTGGTTTGTCCCCATAACAGGTCTACAATTTGCCCAATAAGGGTCAAGCACGATCTACAGCAGTAGTGACCTGGGTTAGATCTGCACAGTGCAAGTCTCGGCTCAACCTCTCTCAACGGCGGATGACGAACTAGATGATCTAGATCATGATCTGTGTGATCTGTACATCATCCGTCCATCTGAGGCGTGTAACAGTTGAAGGGCACACCCACCCGGAAGCAGTGAACGAACGGTCTCTCGGCCCACACGTTGTTCTCAGAACGCGAAAATACCCTACAGCAGTATTACGGGGGGCCATATTAAATAGGACCGACCTACGGTACACACAAAAACCTATATATTTCCTTTTTTTCCAACAATACTTGGTCCTATTTAATACGGTCCCCCGTAATAGTACTATTGTGCAAGGACACGGGGATGCAGTGGATGGATGGCACCAGCAAAAACTATACCAGATCGTAACACTCTCTATCAATAGGCGAAAATCCGTTCAATTGTGACCGGGGAGACGAAAGGTCATGGAAGGCAAATCGGTCCTCCTCGTATTTGCACCCAGGGCGGTACTACACCCACCACTCTCGTCAACAAAACGATACCACCTATGGCCATGTCCGGAAAATGTCAGGACGTGTGAACTGTCAGGACGTGTGAACATCAAAAACGGGAATATTGTCATATCCCAGTCAGACTGGTATCACTCTGCCCCCCCCCCCCCCCCCCCCCCCCCCCCGCCTCCCTCCGCTCCTAAAAATTAGAACATTTTCAGTTCATGTTAATGTGAAAACGTTCATGATATTTTCGGACATAGAGTGGTGCCACTCTGCTCCTAAATGTAAGGAGCTTTTCATTTATTATTAATGTGCAAAAGTTCCGTGTATTTTCGGACACAGCGGCACGAATTCAGCCGATCTCCGTCGGACTACTCTGCCCCTAAACATAAGGACCTTTTTCAATTCATGTTAGTGTGAAAAATCTCCTTATATTCTCGGACAGATTGGCACGAATCAATCAGCCCCTTTTGGGGACGCAAAAAAGCAAGCGACCAAATACAAAAGCATCACAACTTCGGCTGTTATCTTCATCCGTCTATTGCGGGGGACGACAGTTAATAGGACCAAATATTGTTAGTCAAAATAGTTAAAAATACAGGTTTTTATGTATACCATAGGCTCCTATCGACTATGGTCCCCCGTCATACGAGCACCTGT